>JAXGGA010014596.1:0-31628 GCA_038373865.1 Uloborus plumipes
GATTATCCGGATCAAATTTGTAAATAAAAAAAATATGTTTAAGCAAATTTATTTTTTTTTATTATGGTAGCTAAGAACGTAACTATAAGTACAGTACACCGAACATTCGCTTTTTATTTTGGTAAAATGTACAGCTCCGCATAGTTTGTACAATGAATTATGATATTATACAAGCACCATTTTCAGTTATAATTGATATTTCACTCAAATACAGTACGTAGTCATTTATAATATTAAACAATGTTTATTACAATTTGTCAAGTGCGCTGCGCACAGGGCAAAGGATAGAGCAAAGTGAAATATTATTCAACTTCACAGAGATGGCCTATGACTCCTCCTTTTTTCAGGATTGTCCATTTTTAGGAAGGGGTGATACGCAGATGAAAATTGAGGAATGGGATTCACAATTGCGGCATTGGTTATAAAGCTTGAATACGTCACCTTGCTTACCTTTAATTGGTCTCTCAATTTGAGAAATTAGCCAAAGAGGAAAATATTTTAATTTTTGCACAATCGAGAAAGATTTCTCATTGGATACAAGAAAGTAGGTGGGTCTTGGTTTTATATATTTCCGCAGCCATTGGCCCTTGACTGCAACGCCTCCAACTGTTCATTTAAATTTAAAAACAAAATGGTAACATAAGGGTTGCAATAAAGAAAGCAAAGACTTCCTCGCCAAATGCAGTTGTGGCTGCATTAAAGAGTGTAAGTGAGTGCAATAAATGTTACAGACGATAAATTTCAAATGGTTTGCTATAAAGCTCGAAGAATTATTTAATATTTCATAAAATTTATCACTTCGCCAAAATGTCGCTAAACTTGCAAATATGGCACACTGGAGTTTCTTCCTTCTCTACCTGTTTTAAGGAATGGATTCGTTTTCTCATTTGATTGACACCGGCCAACTCGTCGCGGTTGAATAATAGTTCATTTTATTTACTTATCCGTTTCTTCAGGAAATGAGTCAAGTGTTCATTAATTAATTCCTTTAAATTCCTTCATTCACCAATTCACTTATTTTTTGATTCATTCATTCATTGTTTTAATGCCTCCTTCTTTTCTTCGTATATATTTTATCAAGTTATTTGTTTATTCCGTTATTGTTTCATTATTTTGTTGACTTATTCGTTTGCTCACTAATTCGTTTTCATCAAATTTCTCAATTTTATTTATTTGATGAACCACCTTTGCTCTAAACAGTTTTGATTTAATGAAGCGGCTAGTTGAATAAAGCTGGATTTTGTTCTGTATTTGAAGATTTGATTCATTAAAGCGGTTAATTCAATTAGCCATTGATGCATTTAACCAGCATCGACTATACTAATTTTTCTCCAAACAGGCTAATTTGACTCCGTTTAAATCTAAATCCTTATTATGATGGACATTTCAACCCATTAATGCCTAGCGTCCTTTTTTTAGGACGGTCCAAAAAAAAGTCTGAATTTCCCCCAAATGAACATTTCAACCAAATAATAGTATTCAATTAGTACCTTGGTATTGTTTCAATTCGTTATTAACAGATTGCAGCACATAACCATTGTAAAGTGTGTTCTGTAGCAGTTTTAATGTGATCTTTATCAAAAATGACATCGTTCACAATCTCAAGAAAAAAAGCTAAGTTTTCAAAGTGATTCCCAGCTTCCCAGTTTATGTTAATTGCTTATTTTATTTCTTCTTATAAATGGCTTTTTAAATATTATATCGTAGGCAGAAAAAAATTTTAGTTCAAAAACTATGTACCCTCTGGGGTCTATCGTAACTTTTAGGGGACGATTTTTCTTTCCTTAATAAAAAAATTGTTTTTTACATAATATTTTTTTTCCTGCCCATTAATCACTGTTTGTAACCAGTATACGAAATATCTTCGGGGAAAAAATAGCAGGCATTGATGGGTTAAAAATTCTTTCAAAATGAGTATATAACTCATCCCCACCCCAACATTCTTGCGTCCCGGCAGAAAAAACAGCAGTAAAACCCTGGATATTTATGAAACTGAGAATTAAAACCTTGTTCTTCCTACTTCGAGTAAGATATAATGCTACCGGTAAATACTATACGCAGTACACTGGGCGTAACCAAATCTACATGTAACACGAGGCATTTAAAAGAAATATAAGCTGAAATTTGAATCTAGTGCCGAGAAACGTGATATAAGCTTATGTTTATGGAGATCAATCGAAAATCGGAAGATAATGCGTTCAAGTGTTTGCCAAACTTTTCCGTGTGTTTGAATAAACATATTTATCTAATTCGCATGTTTTGACTTTGATACTGTTCCTGTACGAAAATAAGACTTTGATCAACATTTTAAAAGATCAAAGCTCGTGAGAATACTACGAAATAAATGTAATCTGTGTTAAATATTGCGTAGAAAATCTCATGGTACAGCTCCAGTAAGAGTGCGTAAATGTCTATTTTTGTATGAATAAGGAAGGTAAAGGGCAAAACTGGCGGTCGTCGAAACGACAGGGTGATTAAATGAAAAATGTGGCCATTAAAAAAATATAAGCTAATCGTAACCCAATCTTCACTTCTAAAAATAAACGAATGAATTTAAACTATACAAAAGGCAATAACTAACTGACAAAATCTTTTTCCATCAAAATCAAGTCGCAGTAGTTATAAATAATTTATTAAAACTATAATACTTGCATTAACTAGTGCATTCAAAGGTTACTAACTTCAACAAAATGTTTTGAAAAATCGTTCAGCACTTAGAGTAATAAAAAATCAGGACTCATAAAACTGTTTCCACCAGCCTCTAGCGAGTGAAGAATTCAATTTTTGATGGATGAATACACTTTAACCCTTTTTAAGGGGGTGGTAAATATCTTACCACCACGCTAGAACTTAAAACGCACTAGAGACGCACAAAAGTTTAAGGTATAACATGTAATGTTCCATTGTGAGCTGCTCCATGTTTCATGTTGTTCCATCAGACAAACTAAAAATTTTTTTGTTCATAAATGAGCTTCATTTTTCTAATTATAATGCAAAATGTGAACTTTGGAGAAAACAGCTTGTGCCCGTTAAAGGGTTAAAAGTGTAAATTACTAGAATATCTGCGAACAAGCGCGTTTTAGGAATGTTACATAAGTTCATATGAAATGAAAAAAAAATATCAAAACTGCTTATAAGGGCGATTTTCTGTAAACTGGTAATTGGCTGTCCGGACTGAGTATTTTAAAAATAATAAAGTGTAATAAAGTAATTATCACTCTTAATACAAGTTTAGCATTAATACTTTGTGGTCCAATTGTATTCGTAGTGATAACAATTTAATTTTTTTTTTTCTAGAAATTATCTAAGCGCCAAAAACACAGTCCCCGGGCTGTCCCAATCCCATAGTTTAACTGTTAAAGATAGTATTTCAAAAAACCTATTAACACTATATAAATTTGGCGACTAATATCTAAAAATAGAATAATGACGCTATATTTTTCTTATGAAATAAGGTATAATTACGTATTTCTAAAACTTAAAATTGTCATGTAAATTCTGTCCGGAGTTTTTTCAAACAGTCCCCTGCAACAAATTCAAAGCTGTAATGCGAAAAATCTATAACTTTTGCAAATTCTTTTTGGCATGAAGTTTAAAGTAATCAGTGTGAATTTGCCGAAATCGCCGAGAACGGTGTTAAAACACTACTTTGCTTAGTTTGAGAGCCACATTTGTGATGAAAGTATGCATCAGCGTCGTTGCGAAAACAGTCCTCTGGGAAGTGATTTTATTAATGTCAATTAATTTAATTATAAAACATATTAGTTATTATGTCCACGATTTGTGCCTAAATTTATAGGTTGTCTTATAACTAAGTCTGTTCCAATAGTTTCGCAGATATTGCGCAACAAAGAGCAAAAACAGTCACCTGGCACAGTCCCCTGCCTAGTTATACTAGGCGGGGGACTTACCCCCTATCATGATTTATCAGAAAAACACAAACTTCAATTGGCCCTCTTTCAAACCAAAGTAATAGATTCATTTTCTGAGCAATAGTATTATAATTATACGAACATTTCAAAAAACCGTGCCCGGACATATTTCGTGCGAAAAATGACGAGTTTACAGAGAATCGCCCATAAGTTAGAGTCGGTAAGAATTGCTGAAACCCACTAGTTTTACTAATAATCAAACAATGATTCTGTATTTGTGTCAGACTGTGTTTTGTATATGACCTGCACGTTTGAAAATTTAGATCAAATTTTGCTCAAAATTAAATTGAATTTTTAATCTCCAAGCTATAATTTTTTCAAGGTAGTAGTCTGGTAACTTATACCTATTTTCATGACTTCTTTGGAGGGTGGTTTTTTATAGGAAAATGAAAATGAATTATCTTGAATATTAGGAGTGTTTTTATTTACATATTGAAAATAAAAAAAAATATTTGAAAAAATTTAATAGTTTATTACTATTATTATTGTCCCTCGAAGTTGGAACTTCAAAAAAAAAAAAATGCACGTGGGTAGCCCCGGGTGATTTTGGCTCTTGATGTTGTCTGAAATCAAATATTCTTTATTATTCTTAATCTATAGATATGTCATTCTGGTCGAAACTACTGAAGTTAAATTTCAAGGGTAAATAACAAAATGGCGGACTTTAAAAAAAGTCCTTTTATTTTAGCAAAGAAAGGGTTGTAAAATAAAAAGTTAGGGGTGAAAAAAATTCTCTTTAGTTCCGACGAGAACAATAAGTGTGTAGAACAGCCTGTTAAAATTTGAAAGCAATCAGTTCAGTTTAGAAGAAAAGTTAGGACCCGGGCCGACCAGAAAAACAGTGTTTTGAGAAAAACGTGTTTAAAGTTCAACAACAAACTCCGAGGCACTCTAGGAAACTCGTTCTAACTCCCGAAATATTTCGAATTTCTGTCTGAAATTTTCACAGTATATTCTCAAGACATTGTACTTTCAAATTAGGCAAAAAAAAAAAAAAAATCGAGTTTTTGAACTCAAGTTACCAGACTACTTCCTTTAAGGTTGGTCTCCGAGGCGCTCTAGGAGACTCGTTCTAACTCCCGAAATATTTCGAATTTCTGTCTGAAATTTTCATAGTACAGTAACCCCTCGTTATACCGCTCTTTTCGGGGGACATGAAAAAAGCGCGATATATCCGAAAGCGCGATATAACCGAGATCATTAAAAAGTTTTCTGTCCAGCATGCAAGTAAATTATACGTGCACATACATAAAAAATCATTTATTCGAATATTAGATTTTTTTTTCAGTCAAAAGTAACAAAAAAATATAACTTTTACGGATTACTACTACACACTACTAGCAGATGCTTTTCACTCATTGTATCAACACAAAAGAAAGTGTCCAGTAGTTTCCTAACTGTCCCTGCAGTATGTAAGTTTGGGTGACAGGAATTTGCTGCTTCTTTTCAGCGAATTCAGATGAATAGAAGAACTTTCGTTTAGTTCATTGATGACAAAATAAATGAGAAAGAGACCTTTTTTGAGCATCTTACATATTTTCTCAAAAATGGTTTCGAACTAAAAGTTTTTTTTTTTTTTGGGGGGGGGGGGAGACAAAAGAAAAGAGCGATATATCCGAATGAGCGATATAACGAGGCGCGATATAGTGAGGGGCTACTGTATATTCTCAAGACATTGTAATTTCAAATTAGGCAAAATTTTTTTTTTTTTTTTTGATTTTCTGAACCCAAGTTACCAGACTACTACCTTAAGAAAGATTTTTTTTTGATTGCTAATCAATTTCTGGAAGGGGGCGACGGGCTTAAAAAAATTATAAACCACTGCGTTAGAGCAAAAATTTAATGACGGATATTATAACCTATTAATATTCTAGCATTTTATATGGTTTTGCACCGGAAGGGAAGTTGAGAAACTTATAAGTTTGGACAAACCTAACCTCGCAGCATTGTGAAGGTTACGCAGATCGTAATCACAGAATTACTGAGCTGCCAGGTTGACTTTGCTCCTAACGTTGTTTCGAGTACATGCAGGTTTTATAAAGATATCTGTAAAAGAATTACGACCGCAAAAATTTTAACTTCAACAGTTGATTTATACAATTTAAAGATAGGTGATTTGTTTAATAAAAGTAAACCTTAATAAAAAAATATTTGTGACTTGTTTAAAAGTAACTTTAAATGTATATTGCTGTCATAATGCATGTGCGTTTTCTGTACTGAAAAAAAAATAAAGTGTATTTAAGGAGTATAAATCGGAAGATAGAAGACTTTGGCTGCTGGTTCAATCAAAGGCATCAAAACTGACTTGGATCACTATTATTCTCATCTAAACAGCTGTGCAGATTAGTGGATATTTTTGTGTGCTCTTAAAGGCACAATTTGTTTTTTAAGAATCTGTGTCAGCAACTGGCACACTTAACAGATAAACCAAAAAGTAACCCAAGCCCTTACTGAACTCAATTTGTGAAATGTTTTCCTTCCTAAACTGTCAATCTGACTCGTCCAAAATCGTAATTATTCGCAATAGTATTTTCTTGAATACGGTATCAATACGATTGAATAAAATTCGTAACACCACATTAGCCAATGGAGAGACATATTGTTTAGTACAGATAGCTTTTAATGCAAGAAAACAACTTAATAGAAATTGACCGAGAAGTCGATTTTCTTCGAAGACACCGTTAAGTGGCTCCTTGAATGGTCGCAATCATTGGCTGGAAGATGTCGCTTTTTCTCGAACGTCATCAACAGTACTCGATGTTCAGAATAAAGATGAAGCAATTGACGAATATTTTGCTCGAATTTTCTCTTCAATATCAAATTCGTCAAAGATTTCGGCGCTTGGTCTTATCAGAAGAATCTCTAGAACGTTTTGATCTAAATGTATAACGCAATGCATAGTAGTCAAGTGCAGTTGAACTCGTTCAATATAAAATGACAAAATTCAAGAATTTATTCGAATCAGCATTTATTTGTAACAACTACGAAGAAGTAAAATTGTGGAAAAAAAAAGACATATTTATAGTTAAAAAAGAATTTGGGGAATATGAGTCAAAGTGAAATGGTGAAACATTTACTCTGTTTTTAACGCCACCTGTCTTGTAATATTTTAACTGAGATGCGTAATAATCTTTGAAGATCAAAAAGCAGTTGATAATACAAGTGGTTTTCAATTAATACCATAATGTAATACAGTGAAGCCCGCTTATTAGAATATCGGTTATAAGAAATATCCCGCTTAATATAATACATTTTCAATGTACCAAACCGCTGTAATGCATTATTTTCATCCCGGATTATAGAATAACCCGCTTATTAGAATATTTTTTCGTGGAAAAATGACTATTCCATTAAGCGAGCTCGACTGTATTTTGTTGTTACTATAAAAACATGTTTTGTTACTTTAAATTAATAAAGTTCTTGTTATTTACGATTTAAGTAATAGTTCGGACCTACTAGCATTCGGTGCAGTATTTATTTCTTTAATATTAAGCTTTATAGTTTAAATTTTTTTGTACAATCACTAAAGTACATTCTGGGCAGAGCGGGTATGGGGTCATATGAAATAGTTCATTTCGTTTACTTATTTAATCATTTATTAAATTATATTCATTTTTCGTATTCATTTATTTACTAATTCATAAACATTCCTTCATGTAATAGTTTACTTACTCATTCATTCATTCACCTATTTTTTATGTATTTACTATTTTATTCGCTCATTTACGTTTTCTCACAAATTAATTTTATCGTTTACATCGTTTTATTTAGTCATTCAATTAATTAAAAATATTTTTAATAGAAAATAATTCATTAGAAAAAAAATTTTTCCACCTGTCCCATGAGAAAAAAAAAGTATATAATTTCCATTTTCTTTTTTTTTCGAAAGCGCAAATTTACTGCCAAAAATACATAAATAATTTTTCAATGCAAGTTTCATTGTGAAATACATTGTTCTTCATTTAAGTACTGTAATTTTCAAAACAAATTTCCTCTTCATTTTCAAAAAGGTAAGTTCTCTTGCCTAATTCATTTTTTCCACGTTCCTTTAGTATTATTTATTGTTATTGTTACTAATACGCACTTTGTCATTGAATTACTGGTGGGCAGTTCCATTTTGGAAAAAAAAAGCATCGATTGTTGCACAAAAGTCTGCAAAGATTCCAATTATGTTAAACCCTTGTTTCGTTCCATGAATTTTATTACGGACATGGACTCTACTTCTGGTGCATTTCACGGTATTTGTAACATTAGGGGTGTCCGTAACAAAACTTTTTAAAAGTTTAAAATTTTTACATAATTGAAAAAGTACATTTTAAAGTATATGAATATCATATTTTTTTCATAGTTAACTTTATATTATGTTTGTAATTGCACTCGGAGCATTGAAAATGCAATTTTCACTGTTACGGACTCTGCATTGACATTTTCTTTACATCTGGCTTAAACTGATTTTCAAACCAAAACTGTTACTTGAGACAGATAAAGTAAAGGGTCATCTTTAATATAGCTAAAAATTTTAATCAAAAAAGGTGGGTTCTATAAAAAGTTATGGATTGTGAAAAAGATAATTGCAGATTTAAAGAAAAAGTAAAGCCAGATTTAAAGAAAAATTCAATGCAGAGTCCGTAACACTGAAAATTGCATTTTCAATGTTCCGAGTGCAATTACAAACATAATATAAAGTTAACTATAAAAAAAATATGATATTCATATACTTTAAAATGTACTTTTTCAATATATGTAAAAATTTTAAACTTTTAAAAAGTTTTGATACGGACACCCCTATGTCACAAATACCGTGAAATTCTCCTTCTGTAAAATAAAGTTGAATTTTGAAAATTTCCTGAAATAGTATTTAAATGATGGTTGGTTGACGTATCTCGTAAGGTACGCCCGTTACGGAGATTATAATATTATTTGAATATGTTTGCTGGGGATATCTTCAAGAATAAATTGCATTTTACATAGAAGCAAAGACTGTGTTCTCCATCAAGTTTGTGAAATAAAACAAAGATTTAACATATTTCTATCCATTGTAAGCTGTTTTAAAAACTGATACATGTGTTGCCGTGGTATTGCCCTAGTGCATTAGGAAAAGTTTATTTTTTTTCTTAAAATTTAACTCTTTTGAATATAATCGTTGGCAAAGAATTATGATTAACTATAGAGAGACCGCAAACAATATGATACACCCTGATTTACAATAGAGAGGTAATCCTCAATAGAAGATAGTATTTCCAATCAAACTGAAAGTTGACTAAAATTTAACCAGTGAATGAGTTCTATTCTCTAGTCAAACAAAATCTACGTGATCCCGCTTCAATATTTTGTGGTTGTGGATTTTTCGTCTTCTCCGAAACTGATTTTTTTTTATTAATACTCTTTTATTAGTTTCACATGTGTATATGTACGTATGAAACTCTGAATAAAAAAATAAAATTCACGTTCTTTGCAAATATAACAGTAATATATATATGATACTATTATTATTACTAAAGGCTAAATTTATTACGTGTTGATGCATTATAAGTGCATGTAAACCAAGCAGTTATTCAATAGTTTTGAAACTTATTTTTAGTTTAATTTACTCTAAAAGCGTATTTTTTAGTCATTTTAACTATATTTAGGATTATTCTATCTCTCTCACGACGAGAATATGGAATGTAAAACAAATTATTTTAATTAAAGCACTGTAACTTTGAACTAAATTGATAAAATGAAGCGAAACATTTCAGAGTACTTACGAATTCAGTCCTCTGCCCATATTTGCTCCAGAAGGTGACTTTTCCGCGGGTCTTGTGGCCCGTTCGCTGGTCGAAGAGCAGGACGGTATCGAAGGCGGGACTGTACAAGTGCAGACTGCACGCAGTCTGGGTATGGCTCGGATTCTCGACACGGTGTAAACCTAAATCGTCTGGAGAAACAAACGGAACTTGAAAATCATGGAAATCAGAATCAGCAGTTCACCTACAGCTGTACAAAACTGAGATGTTTCATTATTGCTGCTTCATTAATTTTACTTCAAAAATTTAAATTTTTTTCTCGTGTTTATCTCGAATGATTTTCCCCAAAAACCTCTATCTCGAATTTTGACGACTCTCATTTTTGAATTTCATCTCCAGCCACTTTCATTAATGGAGCTGGAGACAAAAATCACCTTTTGCACAATCATTCAGACTACGCTCGTATTTAAAAGTATGCATTCACTTGCTACCGATATAGTCATCACAATTAGTAAAACGTGGACTCACAACATGTCGTACTGTAAAATATTCAACAATATCAATGCAAAACAAGCTATTAAGTGTTATTCAACCGCGACGAGATGGCCGGTGTCAATCCCCGATCGGTAAGGCATCGGACTCGTGTCCGAAAGGACCCGGGTTCGATCCCAGCCGATCAAAGATCCACCGTCTTGATTAATGGTGGCTGGGAGGCGTTAAAAATGTCGTGGTCACAAAGTCCTCCAAGTGAAACGATACCTCTGGGGGTGCTGGGCCTAGGGTTTGCTCGACCCTAGGTTCTGGTTCAAAATTAAGAACAGAGCGCCCTTCAGGGCCCTATCCCGGTTAAACCACTAAGCTGGTAGGTACGGGGGACCCTGGAGGGTGAAATGAAATAAAATGGCCGGTGTCAATCAAATGAGAAAACGAGTCCATTCCTTAAAATAGGTAGAGAAGGAAGAAACTCCAGTGTGCCATATTTGCAAGTTTAGCGACATTTTGGCGAAGTGATAAGTTTTATGAAATATTAAATAATTCTTCGAGCCACACCTGCATTTGGCGAGGAAGTGAAAACAAGTCTTTGCTTTCTTTATTGCAACCCTTGTGTTACCATTTTGTTTTTAAATTTAAATGAACAGTTGGAGGCGTTGCAGTCAATGGCCACTGGCTGCGGAAAGATATAAAACCAAGACCCACCTACTTTCTTTTATCCAATGAGAAATCTTTCTCGATTGTGCAAAAATTAAAATATTTTCCTCTTTGGCTAATTTCTCAAATTGCGAGACCAATTAAAGGTAAGCAAGGTGACGTATTCAAGCTTTATAACCAATGCCGCAATTGTGAATCCCATTCTTCAATTTTCATCTGCGTATCACCCCTTCCTAAAAATGGACAATCCTGAAAAAAGGAGGAGTCATAGGCCATCTCTGCGAAGTTGAGTAATATTTGACTTTGTTCCAATTGCTTATTTTTGTACACTTTATTACAACTTCTGTATCTCAAAACCTCCTTATATCGAATTTTTCTTCCGTCCCGTGCAATTCGAGATAGACAGGTTTGACTAATTGCAATACAATGACAGAGTGCTGCCTGCACTTGCGGGCTGTAAAAATTGCCGAGAATTAATTTTGAAAGTGTGAAATTCCACAAGAACTAAGTTACAATATTTTTTTTTACGTTTTTAATTTATTACATTAAGAACTTTAAATTTACAAAAAGAAAAAGAAGTCATTTAGTAAATACAAAAAGCCACAAGTTTTTTGCCTTACTCTGCACAAATTGCTAAATACCTGCGCGATGCCAAAACATGATACGATTGAGCTCTTTGTAAGCCGTACGCTTTCTCGAAACATGTTACATTTCTTAGATATTTGCTTACATCACTTTTGAAAAGAAAATATGTTTAAAAAATGGACATTAGGTTGTACAATAGGGTGGGGCGAAAAATAAAAAGTTTTTCATATCAACTTCTAATAGTTGCCAAAAGTTGTCTTTGGTGATAGTTAGCTTTTGTGCAAAATTTGAGAAAAATCGGTTAATATCTTCAGGGGGCGCTGCAATCGCAAAGTTTTACCATAGCTTTGTTATGGATTTTAAGGTTAAAATATCAAAAAGAATGCCCTTAGCTAGTCTCTTTGCAGAGACCATAGCAGAGTTTTACCATAGCTTTCTTATGGAGTTTATGGTTAAAATAAAGAAAAGAATGTTTTTGTTTCTTTTTAAATGCTTGAAATATAAATATGTCATATAAAATAATTTTTTGTGAGTTATTTCATGTGCTTTGAACGCATGAATATATCTTATGAGTAAAAAAAATGCAATGAGATTAGCTAACGGCATTGTTTTTCATATTTTAACCATAAAACCCCGATAAAAGCTATGATAAAACTTTGCGATCGCAGCGCCTCCTGAAGATATTAACCGATTTTTCTCAAATTTTACACAAAAGCTAACTATCACCAAAGACAACTTTTGGCAACTATTAGAAGTTGATCTGAAAAACTTTTTATTTTTCGCCCCACCCTATTGTACAATGTACATCAATATTATGTCATTATGTGTCCATCAATTTCTGTTATATTTTACTCATACAAATAAAAGCTTGCATGTCGAAGTGTTATGTATGAATATCAAGGCTTAAAATTTATACAGACTAAATACAAATTTGCCGTAGGGCCATTTTATGGAAAAAGAAGGGTTTAAAGCGTTATATTTCATTAAATAAAGTTTAGATATTTTTAGACCTTCTACAGCCCTATAAAGTACTGTACATATAGAAAATGATACTGGACAACATTTAACATAGGTTTTACGGGAACTTCTTCAAATACACTGCTCAAAACAATTAGGGGAGCACATGGTTTTAACAAAATTACGCAAAGATGTATACCAATAAGCAACATAAAATGAATCGTTCTTAATTTAAAGCCTACCAGGAAACGGATTAAGATAATTTTATGAACAAATTAAAGTTAATGAGGCCAAAAACCAGAAAAAGGAGATAAGTGCGGAAATCGGGATGTTGCAAAAGCGTCCGTTTTATTGTTAAATTCGATAGCGCAGTAGTTTTTTTACATTTTTTTTTTTTGGAGAGAAGGTTACTTGAGAATGTCTCAACAACGTGATTTACCGGAATCCATGCCATGCCATGTTATAGGCAGGTTGGAATCCGGGAAAACACAACGTTGTGTCGCGGATGATGTTGGAGTCGTCAGAAGTGTTGCAAGGCTGTGGAATCGATTCCAAGAAACAGGAAATGTTTGCCATCGATCAGGGTAAGGTCGGCCACGCGCCACTACAGCAACTGATGACCGATATATACGGTTAACAGCCCGTCGAAACAGAATAGAGAATGCTACGCATCTGAAAAGGCAGTTGCTCTTGGCAATAGGACGAAGGGTGTCCAGCCAAACAGTACATAATGGGCTTCATGAGGGAGGGCTCTATGCACGTAGGCCAATGGTTTGAATTTTGTTGACCCCACGCCACTGTGTGGCCCGAAGAAGACGGACTGCTGAACATCGAAATTGGGAGCAACATGGTTGGAGCCAAGTGGTGTTTACAGAGGGGTTGCAATTCAGTCTGGAGAGTGACAACGGACTTGTTCTGGTATGGAGGGACAGGGGCACTCGAAAAAACCCCGCATTCGTTCGTGAAAGGTCACAAAACAGACGAGCTGGTTGGGTGGTATGGGGTGGAATCAGCATAGGCGGACGTACAGACCTGCATATCATTTGGAATGACACTTTGACGGGCCAAAGGTATGCAGACGAGATACTGAGACCTCATGTCATCCCTCACGCTGGAGCTATTGGATATTCTTTTGTTTTTCAAAACGATATTGCTCGACCGCTGAGAGCTCGTCTGGTGGAGAACATGCTTGAAGCTGAAAAAATACAGCGTATGGAATGTCCAGCGTGCTCTACTGACCTGAATCCAATCAATCATGTTTGGGCCATGCTCTGAAGATGCATTGCTGAGTGACAAAGGCCTGTTACTGTCCGAGACTTGGAGATTGCACTTCTTGAGGAGTGGAACAGTACTCCCCAAATTCAGACCCATAAGCGTATCGCATCCATACCAAACAGGTGTGCAGCAGTCTTAGCTGTTCAAGGAGACCACACGCCTTATTAAAAGCACATGCAACATGTCTAAACAGTACCTTTTTTTCATTTTTTACATGTATCCAAAATGTTGCCCAAAATCACCTTTTTATGTTTTTTCCACATTTTCAAAGAATTAAAGATTAATTCCAAAGTTTTTAGGTCTTTTTTTCTGTATTGAGCATTGATACACGCGTACTATCCATTGTACGCCAATCCGTAGCTGTCTTGCACGGTTTTCTTCATTTTTTTGCTTGCTCCCAATAGCAGCAAGATGACACCCTTCTTTGATGACACAGTATTTAGCAATGCATTTTTGATGTCAAATTTGTTTCTAACTTGGCAATACGTCTCCGAAATGTTGACAAACAATTGTAAGAAAAACTTGACGATACAGATTTAGTGGTCGCTAATTTGACGAATATGAATATGTTGATATGAAAGTGTAATAATGATGAGAATGAGAATTTTGAATTAAGGCTTAACTAAATCAAACATGAAATTCAACTAAATTTAAACTTTATTCTAAACTTTATTTAAAAACGTAATTTTTAGTTTCTTTAAGCTATATTTTGATTATTTAAAGTGCATTTACACTAAAAAGAATAAAATAAAATATTTTTGGAAAAAAATAGAACCGACTTCAGTTGGAAAATGCTCTAAAAAGTAAAAAATATTTTTTTTCTTTGAACACCATCGAAACTACTTTTAAACATAAGTTTTGAAGTCGGTGCAAAAACAATGTATATAATCATACGCAACTACAATTCAACTATTAATACAAATTTTAATGGATCCAAGTTCTTTAAGAGCATTCACTTACATTTCATTGATTACCACACATTCGTGTAATGGTACAAATATTCTGTTTTTAATTTTCAATGGTTTCTTTGAAAACTGTTGAAAAAATATGGTTCAATATCATTTGACCTATCGTTTTTGAGCCGCCTTCAAAACTTATGTTTGAAAGTAGTTTCGATGGTGTTCAAAGAAAAAAAATATTTTTTACTTTTTAGAGCATTTTCCAGCTGAAGTAGGTTCTATTTTTTTTTTTCCAAAAATATTTTATTTTTATTTTGATTTTCTCCAGCTTTAACAGATAGTTGAAAAAACTAAAAACGAAAGAATTTGGTTACCTCGAAACCGCTAGGCCTCAAAGGAATGGTAAAACTTTTTAAGCAACTGCTTCTAAGATATGGGTCATTTCGACGGAAATGTTACAAATCATGTCTGAAACTCTTCACTTAAGATTATCAATTTAAATAATTTCCACCAACTAATCATATTTTTTTTTATTGAGTTTCCATTTATTTGTGTATAATGAAGTGTAAACAACTAGTACATGACTCATTTATGAAAGGATTTTTAATATTTTGATCTCTTTGGATAACAGAGTGGACATATAACAGAGTGGACAAATAAGTCTTTAAAAGTATCTGTATAATCACAAAGAAAAGTTAGAATCACAGAACAAGCATAAAGTGGAATAAACAGCCTAAAACTGTAAGTCTGTCTGCAATTTCAAGAAAAAATCTATTTTTTTCATCATGAAATCGGCTCTAACAGAGTGGACATCCAACAGTTCAAATTAACTATCATAAGAAAAGAATGAGGCTCACCCTGGTTGTTGACTACATAATTCAATGTAGCAAGAGTCTAATCACGGCAGTTATACTACCTATATTTTCTAAAAAAATATATCAGATTGCATGCAATTGTTTATTTTATTTCCAAAAGGCATATAACAGAGTGGACAATCCGAAGCATAGAAAATCTAGGGATATGGATAAATAATAGTGTTTTTAGAGGAATTTTGTTTTCATTTGCGTAATAATCTACAGAAATGGTGTCAGAAGCATCTTTTGTGCGGTGCAGTGTCATTTATTTTGTTGTTACATTTCAGTTTAATTTAAAATCACATTTAAAATTCAAGCGATTTGAAGCTGGGACACGTCATTTTCTCCTTCTTCTGGGAAAGATAATTTTTTTTTGTGTCATTTCTAAATGGATTATACCCAATTAATTGATACTTGATGGCACAAAATTAAATGGAGAGCCAATAAAAAATACACTT
Source organism: Uloborus plumipes (assembly GCA_038373865.1). Classification (NCBI taxonomy): domain Eukaryota; kingdom Metazoa; phylum Arthropoda; class Arachnida; order Araneae; family Uloboridae; genus Uloborus; species Uloborus plumipes. The sequence goes on from JAXGGA010014596.1 coordinate 15,836, forward strand.
AATAGGTGGTAGTTATTAAAATTGACTTTAAAAAATTCTAAAGTCTCGGACATGATTTGTACCATTTTCGTCGGAATGACCCATATGCAAAAGAGTTACGGCCCATAAGACAGGGCTAAGGCAGAACTAAAGCAATTACCCCCACAACTCAAATGGCATCCTGAGCTTGCATTTCGTCCATATTCTGGACTTTGCCTTCAAATTTCGAGTTAAGCCGCACCATAGTTGGCGGACGCTTGCTGGTAAGATAAATTCATTTTATCTCCCAGTTTGGTGGCAATCTTAGCTACAATAAGAGGATCTTTGCCTCCAGCCAACGCCTCCTAAATACTAAATGCCTATAACATTTGCTTCGCTACCGTCGAGATGGGTTCCACTTTAAACGCCACTATGAAAATCGAGCTAGATAAAACGTCACAGCCTACTTGGCGAATAAGAGGAGATCGCTGACTATTTGTGAGCTTTTATTGGCTCCGCTCGTAGTGACGTCAGTGCCAAGTTAAGTGATGATAATGTAATTCACTTCCAGTAACGATTGCAATTCGAAGCGATCGCACTGCTGTTTCACTTGAATCCCTGCCTATTATATTTTTTCGTATTATATACGTCATTTGAACTACTGAGGTGTTATAATTGTCGTTTGTGTGTGTGTGTTTCGGAATCTCTATTCACTCACCATTCATGTAGGTGACTTCGTTGGTATGCAGGAGCGTTTCGCCGATTCTCTGCATTTCCTTCTCCTCCCCGTCTTCTTCGGTGGGCCAGGCGAAACGGACCTCTCGCAGCGTGCCATCTAACATCTGCAGAGAGGACAGACAAATTATTACCTCGTATGATTTCGTCAATATTTATCGGTTTTTAACACTACTCTTCGTAATAACATAATACGGGCCGGCCACCTAGTCTAGTGGTCAGCGACGTCTGACCGTGATCAACGCCTCCTAAATACTAAATGCCTATAACATTTGCTTCGCTACCGTCGAGATAGGTTCAACTTTAAACGCCACCTTGCGGCAATCCGATAATGTCGTTATTTTTGATTGGTTAATTTTTAAATTTAAATTCAGAAATGAAACAATCGTTAATTTTTTTGAAGAACTCCGGTAGATGGCAGTGTTATCGTGTATCGTAAACCAATTGCATTTTGTAGCTATTGGTGATGGATCCAAACAATATTCGAAACCAATTTTTTGATTGGTTGATTTTTAAATTTAAATTTAGAAATGAATCAATCATTAATTTCTCTTTCTCGAAGAACTCTGGTAGATGGCAGTGTATCGTGAACCAAGGATGAAATTTTGCTCTGTGCTAAAAGCCAGAAAGTTACAGGCATTTAGTATTTAGGAGGCGTTGCCGTGATGCGGTGGCCAAGGTTCGAGTCCCGGCTGGGGCATGGGCGTACTTTCTCTCTCTCATGTCATTGTCCTTTCTGTGTGTGTGAAAGTGAGTTATGAATGAATGCCTACCCTATAAACGGGTCCTTATGGCATGTGTGTTGAGCATAAAATCGGTCTTCCACCTAAAATGGTGCTCTTAAAAACGGAAGCCGTATCATTACCCCATCCTTCATGGACCTAGTCTAGCTCTGCTGACCAACGGAGGCATGTAACAACAAACAACATAATACGGAGCAAATTTAGAAAAAAATTGTAGCAGCGTTTTTATTGCAATTGAGCGACTTGGAAAATAATTTCAACTTCATTTTTTTTATATGATTCTTAAAATTATTAACAACAGCGTTGTCAATATTTTACATTCATAATATATATATATATATATATTACCTAAATAATCTATCATTGAAATAGCTGAGTTTTTGGAGTTCATTCTAAACTATACCTTGCAATCTGTAAATATATTTGATTTCCTAAGAATGCCAGGGAGCAAAAGATGGAAATATTTAACTTATTATTTTCAAAAATTTTTTAATTCGATTACTGTCTAGCATTAAATAACACTTTTTAGTACCACTCTTTCCGATATTGCAAATAGTGTCATGTCATTATGATTCGCGGAGTGGTTGAAAACCTTTTAGTATCTTTGAAGCAACCACAAAACGGCAGTTTTACGTTATCCTTTCCTCCTTTTATTATTTTTAAAACTATCGAATTCTCTGCTGCAGGTGAACATTCGTCAAGTAGGTAATCGTAACAGCATTTAATGATAGTACTAGCCGCCTGCGGCGGTTTCTTTGAAAACGCCTTTCTTTATGCAGAACTCTCACTAATCTAAATACCTTCTTTGCATAAACTGTTTGAATGCATTGAAAGGAAAGAAAGATAAGCTAAGAATAAGATCCATTTACCTTCATGAAACAATGGCTGTTGGCGTGATCGTGTATACTGCTGCCTTGACCTTCGGCCCAAGCCAGAAGCATCAAATTATACTTGCCATTGCCTTCATCCACGAGATTACGGGTATATCTGAAAAAAAGAAAAAGGATTTCATTGAAAGGACTTTAATCATCTTGAAAATGCAATTTAAAATATATCTTGAATTCAACTAGTCATTATAACAAGATCTTGTTTTAGAAGACATTCAATAAAAGTAGGGCTAGTTATAGAAAGTGGGTCAGTGGCCTAAAACTGAAATATACAGACGGCTTTTGTACTTTTCTTACACTGATTATGTAATTTTTATCACAGTGAATAGATTTGTATGTATTTGGACTTGCACTGTTACTTTTAAACAATCTGACAAGTTAAGTTTTTCGATTAACTACATTAGAAAAACATATGAATTTTGCATTAGAAATACATAGGAAAAACTCTTGTTGTTCAACTTTATTACTATTAAACCCTTTCTTGAAAACCACTTTAAAACTTATTAAGCTTTTTTTTTTTAATTTTCCCTTGTTGATCAAAAACGGAAGGAAAAACATAAGGCAACAATAGAATATTTATCAGAAAAATAAAGTATATCCAGAGATTTGAAGAAAATACTTAAGAAAAATAATTAAGTAGCAGTTAAATAACATGGTAATTAAACCTAAAAACACATTGAGAACTAATTCATTTCTTCACTTCAGTTGTTCATTTTTTTAACTGTATGTAAAATCAGTTTGCAAAAATGAAAGCGTTTTCACTAACCAACAATCGCTAAGGAGACATTTAATCGGCCAATATATTAACTACTCTTTGTAAAGTCATGCTCTCAATTTTGAAGATGAAAATTTTTACAGAAAAAGTAATTCATCAGTTAAATATTGCTGAAAGTTGTCAGAAATGTCCCTTATGCAGTGGAAATTTTTAAAACCCTCAACGCCGTTTATAGTTTTTTTCATTGGCTCTTCGAGCATCTAAAATAGTAATTAAACAAAAAGTAAATTCCCGTTCAAATTGACACAAAACATAAAGCAAAATATACATGATATATATTTTATCTACATTTCTTAAACTCCCCATTCGTACATTTTGAGCAATAAATATATCATTAAATGACAAAATTCGTATTTTCAAGAAATATACAACACAATTTATTATCTCACTATTCCAAACGGGCAATATCCTGAAGATTTCTTCTACTGTTTTGAAAATTTTCAGTGTTTGCTTACAAATATGTAAATTCCAGCAAGACCAAGGAAATTCTTGCTAGATCAAGAAGGGTTTCGATTTTCGAATTGCTGATTTGAGATAATCAAAGGGTTTTGACACAAGAGAGGCAAGTTATTATGCATTTCTCAACTAGAGATAAACACCGAAACACAAATTGGATTGTAATAGCATTTTAGGAATACGCTAACTAATTGACCATAATTCTGTACCTCAGAACCAGACTAATGTAAGTCCATTCTTGTAACTTTTCAGGAGAAAGGAAAAACGATTGTCGGATGGGATTCGCGCTCTTTTAATGCTGCTAAATAATTAGAAGGAATTTGTTTTACAGAATACCGTTTCCATGGGTTGATGCAGAATAAGATTCTGCATACAATTCACTAATAAAGTGAAAATCGTCATTTTTGGACTTGCGTCGTTCTGGTTTTGAGGTACAGAATTATGGTCAATTAACTTGCCGATTATTTATAAAATTTGCCGATTTATCGGGGGGGGGGGGGTATTTTTCAAACATTTTTGTTTTTGGCGGATACTTTCACGATGAAACTATGATGAATGAATTTATCAACAATAAATAAACGTAATTGTCTGCAAACATTCCTGCAAAATGTAGTATGCAAGTCAAAACTAAAGAAATAATTCAAAAAGTGCGCAAAAACTGAACGCAATATTAAAAGATAACCCTCACAACTGATATTCATATGACTGTTAGGAATAATTGAATTCCAGGAGTGTAAATTGGAATAAGAAAAGCATGAGTATTTATTTATAATGTCAAATTTTGCCGATTAACAGTCGAAAAAAATGAAAAATGTGTTTTGAACAATATTACCTAACGTATTCCTTGAGGAAGAAATTACGATCAACAAATTTATAAACGCAAAATAAATAATTTAATGCAAACATAAGTATAACACGCAGTATTAGTAAAAACAAAGCAAGTAATTCAAAGCACAAAATATGAAAAATAACCCTCACAATTAATAAATATGTTAATATTTCTTAAAATAAATATGCACATAAATACATTGTAGCAACATTCTGTATCTGTCGAAACTTTTTCTTTTTAGCATAATGCTTTTAGCAGTTTTAGCATAGATAACTTTCAATTTTCACAAAGGATAAAAATATTGGATTAAATGGCTTGAAATGGATGAAATTTTGAAACTATTTTGGGAATATTCGGAAAATGGAGAAAAATAAATACTGTCTCAGAAATAACTTAGTAAGTTTCTAAAATCGAAATTGTAAAAGAAAAAAAAAAGAAAGAAACAGTGATGCTAAAATGCGTAGTAATAAAAAGAATCATCCTGATCATTAATCGGCTCGACCAATTATCCAACAACCGATTTCTCGGGAATCTGTAATCGGCCAATTTGCTTATGGGCGAATCCATACAGTATATCACAGGGGTGGCCAACCTTTTTGGGAAAAGTGTCACTTTCGGGAAAATAAATATTTCGCGTGCCACTTTGAATTTTTCAATGACAAAAAAGGGAATTTTTTTTATTTATGGGCTGATTGTGTAACTTTTACTCAAATACTATATTATGTCTCTAAGTTTGAGCAGAGAAGAAGCTCTGTGCAGGGAAAACTCGTTTTTTGCTATCTTTGGTCAGGTTATGTAAACGGTAAATTGGTAGGGGCTCTCGCTCTCTGGAAAATTTTCAACATTGAAGTTTGAAAAGTACAATTGTTGACTCACATAGAGCGAAACCTTAATGTTATCAAGTTCATCTCTTCTTAAGCGTGTTCGAAATTGTCCTAAAATGTGACTTTAGGTTTTATTTGAAAACGATAGGAGAAAGGTACCTTTCAGGGTTTCCATTGAAATTTTACGCGACATTGTGTGAAGTCATTTTTGAGGAATCATTGAGAACGAAAGGTTCAGGTCTAGGCCATATCTGCAGACTTTAAATAAGAGGGAGAATGTAGCGATATCTATAGAGTTTTCAAAACTGAAATCGTAAACACGTATAGTTGAACCGCAAAGAGATGGTGGATCGACTGGAAGCGGAAACGAACCTGGATTCTGACCTTTGATTTGCTGGAACGCGTAAACAGTGAAGTTATGCTTTCTCGCTAATCCAACCTATTTTTAAATGAAGTGGTCCATTTCCATTTCCAATCAACCCGCCATCTCTTCGCGGTTTAACTTTAATTTCACAGCATCTATTGTAGTAACGTTTGGGAAACTGTGAGTTCGGCAGCCCTTCACACGAAAGTTTTCTAAATTAAAGTCTGTAAATAAATTTTTGACTATTTTTAATAACTTTGGAAGGCCCGGGATTTGGAGGCTGTCATGGGAAACTTTTTTAAACTGAAGTTTTAAACATGGAGTTTTAGACTATATTTTGAGATATTGGAGGAAGTAGTGCTTGCTCTTCCATTAATAATTTCAAAATTCAAAACTGAAAGATGCATTCTTAGATTGTTTAGGAGAGTTAGGGTCCCTCCAGAAATGTTTCCATCTTTTGGCTCTTACCATGCAATTCGTGTTATAGTTGGTGATGTTAAAGGCTCCTTCGTTTAAAAACCCATACACAAAGTTGGCGACGTCAGGCAAGGAAAAGGGGAATCCGCACTGCAATCTTTTTGAAATAGAAGTTTCAAAAATGTCATTTTAGGATACATTTGGCTAATTTAAGAGAAGAGGTAGAAAAGCGGTTTTTCTCTGGAAATGTTTAGAATTAATGCACTAAAATGCATTTTTAAACACAAGGATCATTGGAAAGGAAGTGGGGGTCGGAACACTTCTCCAGAAATTTTCTGCAATAAGAGGGCGAGAAACGTAATTATAAGAATTTTTTGGACTCCTAGGGAGTTCATGACACATTTTTAGAACCGCATTTGGGCTTTCGATACACTTAAGTTTTGCTGCCCGAAGCTAGGGCCCCCTTGCTCTCTTCTAGATCCGACAGTGGCTAACAGTTAAGATAATTTTTAAAGTTTTAGTCCAAAGACTTCCCTGGCAGTGATAATGCAAATTTCTGGTCATTTGCTGAACCATCTTTGGTATAGAGCGTGATTAAATTGTGCCATCCGTTAAAAAACCATCCGTGTCAGAGTCGGAATCCTCAGAATCACTTAGGATTTTAGGAACGTTCCCCCCCCCCCCTCCAGCTCCCGCTCTTTGGATTCTTGCCCAAATCATTTATGGAACGCACGATTACTTCTCCAGATTAAGCTTTTGACCATATTATAACGTATTATATTAAAATTAAATACAAATGAATTAGCAGTAAGATTTTAAAGGGATTTTTTCAACTATGAGAATAAGTTTAAAAAATTCCACAAAATTGCTGAAAACAACATTATTTTCTCAATTTTGAAAAAATTTCAATAAGTCTTCGCGTGCCACTCTAAATGCTCCGCCGTGCCACACTGTGGCACGCGTGCCGCGGGTTGGCCACCACTGGTATATCATTTTAAATAATGTCGGAAAAGCAATAGCCTTGGAATTAGTCAAATTACTCTCTGATGCAAAATTAAAAAATATATATAATAAAAAAAAGAAAAATTAAAGGTATTATAAGTGTTTGGGGGAGGGGGATGAGTGGAGAAAAAAGTAAAACACAGAAAGAAAAATCTGGTATGGACCCCACACTACTTCCTTTTACGTGTAAATTTCTTAGTAGTTGCCTTAAGTTTTAAAAAAATTGCTTGGAGTGAGCAAGGTAACAATTCAAATATTTACTCCCCTAATCTGCCACGAAACAATGCAAAAAATATTTTGCAATGGTTAATTTTCTAAATATTGCTGATTTTAATATCATTTAGTGAATTTTTCGCAAAATATCGCCAATAGCGCCAAGTTGAACCCAAATTCAAAAAATAATTTTTTCGCCAAATTTGTCGCCAACTTGGCGATATATCGCCAAGTTGGTGTCAAACACTTGGCGACCAAAAGCTTGGCGACATGTCGCCAAGTAGTGGCCAAGTGTTCATATCACTTGGATCTGTATTGAAATTAACATTGATTTACCCCAAAAAAGGGGTAAAAGACCCCTTTGGGAACATTCGAATGCAATCACAAGGGGAGGTGCACAACTAGACCCCCCTCAGAGCCTACATACCAAGCTAGAAGTTTCTACGACATATAATTTTTGAGTTATGCGAGCCACATACGCACATACATCCGCACATACGTACATACAGACGTCACGAGAAAACTCGTCGTAATTTACTCGGGGGTGGTCGAAATTGATTTTTCGGCTGTTTGTATGTTGTTAGGTACATATGCACGTGCTGACAGGTCGAAAAAACTACGCGACATTCATTCAGGGGTGAGCAAAGTCAAAATTTAGACCCAAATTTGAGTGACATTTTTTTCGTGATCACAATACTTCCTTTACTACGTAAAAGGAAGTAAAAAGGATTTGAAAGATTGAAGAAGTCAATTCAAGGAGCACACTCTGTTCAAAATATGACAAATGTTGGAAAGTTATCTGATGCTACAATGATTTTATTTTACAGTTAATGTATCTTAATATTCAATTTCCTCTTCGCTCTGCATATACTTCAGAATAAATTGATGTTTTCCTCTCTACCTCTCTTTTTACGCTTTAACTCTTTCGTTTATCTTGCAAATTTTACAAAGCTGTTTGTCACAATGCGTGATCCTTTGTTTTAACAATGTTCTACTTCACCAGGATAAGTTTTAAATAAAATCTTGTGGGTATATTCTTGCACTCATCTACACATGAGCGTAAGAGTTATACATGGTGAAACCTTCATCCTATTCTTTATTGCATAGATGCGTTGATTTTCTTCATTAAAAATGTCAATTATAAATATTTTCCCACGTGAATAGCTTTAAAAATCGCTTTAATAGTATTCAGTTCTTGTTTTATATTAACGAGTTTTTCTTTGAAATATAACGCTTGTCTTGCATTTTTAATAGTGTTAATATATGCCAAGGATCTGTTCACATGTTCCCATCTATAAGGCACATATGAACAATTAAAAACTTCTTTTTTTTTAAAAAATTCCTGTAAGTAAAAAACATTTTTGAAAAAAAAATCTCAAATTTAAAAAGACACAAAGAAAAGACTAATCAATCATGAGGACACTTTTGTTCCGAGAAATTAAAAATATCTTTGGAAAAATAGAGGAATTAAAAGAATGAAATATTTTTCTAATGAAGTATTTTCTGTTTGGTCATTAAAGATATTTTTGATCAATTTAATGAATAAATAAATGAATGAATGAAAAAAAGCACAAATAATGAAACAAGAAACAAATATTTAATTTAAAATGCATGAGAAAAAGAGGTGAAGAAAATAGAGAATGAATAATAAGTAAGTAAATGAATGAAGGGATGTAAATGATTTTAATTAATGAATAAATACGTAATGAATGAATAAAAAAATCGGAATGAAGTATTTGAGGTTGCCAAACGGGCACTTCAGAAAGTGTATTAAGCATTTAAGATCAAAACGGATGCCTAATACTGTCGGCCGTGTTTAAACGAATACTATCGATTCCAAGAAATATTAGTCGATTAAGCAAGGTATTTGTTTAAGCGGGGATCTTTAACATTGCGTCTATGGCATGGGAAATATTCGGTTCTGGGATGTTTTATTCGTATAAGCGGGGTATTCGTTTATCCATTACCCGATTAAGCGGGGACGACAGTATTAACTAAATGAGCATTTCAATGGACATCAATAGACAACAGGAAATACTTAAAACGTTATTTTTTAAAACTCTGTCATTTTATAACAAATAGTAGTTTTGATTAACATCAGAATTTTTTCAATATGCGTATCAAATTTTGAAAATTACTTGTATTTTTTGTACGTTGATCTTTAGAACTTCTTATTTTTTGACTGGAATCAACTGTTTGTTTCAGAACTTAGTTAAAATATTGCTGGATAGGAAGCACCGTGAACTGTGAATTTTTTTTTACCAGTTCTTAACTATTTAACTTTACAGCACCTAATCCAACGTAAAAACTTTAATTTATGAAAACGGGCATTTTTGACGATATACTGAACTTTATTAGTAACAATGTGATAGTGCATTTAAAACAATTGTTTTTTGTGTTGTAAATAGAAAATGAGTTATTTATCATGTACAGTAAAACCTCTTGTAGGCGACCGACCACCTCTCTTAATGGCCAATTTTGAATAGCACGGATTTTTTGCCCCATAGACGTAATGATAAAATTCTCCCTAGCAGAGGTCATCCAACCTCTCTGAAAGACCGCCCAGTGGGTTCATCATTTAAATTTTTCAAAATCATACGCTCGCTTTCTGCTTCTAATCTTTAGTCTTACGGCTTCTTATTAGCTCTTAATAGCTTACGATAATTCTGGAACAAAAAATTCAGTCTTGTTTGCTCATTTGTTGGTCAATGATCTGAATTGGAAAAAGCTGTCTGTTTTTATAAATCCCAAGCAGCTCAATGAAGGTTCTGTGCTCATAAGAGAACGGTAAATCGGAGAGAGAGAGTTAATACAGACAATATTCGAACGATTCCAAAGCCTTCCTGCATGAGAAAGCAGTGGAGTCGACTGAGGGCAGGGGCATCCCAATGGAAGGTCACGGGAGGTCAGTGCAATAAAACATTAAATGAAATATAATATTCCTTTTAAAAAAATATCATACTTCATTTTCAATTTAAAAAGTTAGACTTGCTTATATAATAGGTATCACAGAAATTATCTCGAAATTGTCACGAAAATCCTCCAAAACAGCTACGGCATATCATGCAGTTTTGTCACTAAATTCTTAGAAAATCTCTGGATTTTCTTGTGGGAAGGGCACGAAATTTTATTGACCTAGGCACCACTGTAGCTTGTTCGGGTCCAGCGTAATGCATTTGTGTACTGGAAAGTGAAGAAATTGAAAAAATTGACTCTTATTTACTTTTTTGTATGTTTAATTTGTTCATTTCGGTCTTAGCTCATTTTTGTCTAGGACAAAATTGAAAAATTGGAATTTTATGTTTCATCAGTCATGTACAGGACAAATGTGGGACACTGTTATAAAGTACGTCACATTTCCTCATTTTTATCGATCAATTCGGGTTGCTACGCATTCAGTTTGATTTTTGCGTAATGTAAGGAAACCAGAGATAAAAAATATGTTTACAGTAAGTGGTATGTCAGACAGTTCATTGACTGAAACACGCACGCCTCATAGAGGTCACTGGGTACAACTAGAAGCTTCTTATGGTGCCTCTCTCTCTTGTTACTTCATTCGGAAGGTCAAGGAAAAAATGATCTGAGAATCGTAAACATGGTCTGATGGGAAGTGGGACGACTGATGCAATTGAAGTTTGCTGTTGCAGGAAAAAGCATGATGCGATGTAGTTAATCTTAAGAACAACATCAACAATTTCCGAGAATTCAAGACTCGAGGAGGAAGAATTAAAGGACAAAGTTAGCCATCGCCAAAGGCCACACTAAATGAGGGGAGAAAATGGCAATGAAAAATCATCTGGGGCTTATCGTCACCAAGGTTACTACCTCAGCCCTTTATGTCCCAAATTAATTTAGCAAATTTTGAAAATCAGTAGGGTCTATGGCCCCCTACGCCTTAATCCCCTAATAAAACTGTTTCCGATTGCAAGTATAATTCAACTTCGCAGAAATGGCCTATGACTCCTCCTTTTTTCAGGATTGTCCATTTTTAGGAAGGGGTGATACGCAGATGAAAATTGAGGAATGGGATTCACAATTGCGGCATTGGTTATAAAGCTTGAATACGTCACCTTGCTTACCTTTAATTGGTCTCCCAATTTGAGAAATTAGCCAAAGAGGAAAATATTTTAATTTTTGCACAATCGAGAAAGATTTCTCATTGGATACAAGAAAGTAGGTGGGTCTTGGTTTTATATCTTTCCGTGGCCATCGGCCATTGACTACAGCGCCTCCAACTGTTCCTTTTCATTTAAAAACAAAATGGTAACATAAGGGTTGCAATAAAGAAAGCAAAGACTTCCTCGCCAAATGCAGTTGTGTCTGCATTAAATAGTGTAAGTAAGTGCAATTTATGTTACAGACGATAAATTTCAAATGGTTTGCTATAAAGCTCGAAGAATTATTTAATATTTCATAAAACTTATCACTTCGCCAAAATGTCGCTAAACATGCAAATATGGCACACTGGAGTTTCTTCCTTCTCTACCTATTTTAAGGAATGGACTAGTTTTCTCATTTGATTGACACCGGCCATCTCGTCGCGGTTGAATAATACCATCTGTCGGCCTCTCAGCGAAGTACAAAGAGTGGTACTTAAAAGATTCAGCATGATTCCAGCCATATAGGATTCATAATACTCAATTAATGCAAGCGGGACTTCCGAGTTCCGTCGGGGCATAAAGGGTTAAAAAGATATGTACAGTCGAGCCCACTTTATGGACTAGCCATTGCCACCAAAAAATATTCTAAAAAGCAGAATACAGTGAACTCTCATTTATACACCGCCTCATTTATGCGCCTTTTTCACTTATACGACGAATTTCAGTGATCCCGGCACATTCCATAGTAAAATACTGATAATTTCTTTCGTTTATGCGTCGCTCTATAAAGATAAATATTTCACTTATGCGTCGAATTTTTCGAAAAATGTAAGCAATCTAATTTAGTTTCTTAAAAAATGAGTATGTTTCTTCACTTTCCTCTATAATCTTTCGCTTTTATTGCCCACGGAAGGCATTTTTTCCACATGAACTAGAGTTCGGAGAGGGACAATTGTCTATTATGGATCGTTTTAAAAGGACCAGTTTGTGATTACGTATACTAAAATTTTTGTTTTCACCTTATCATTGTAGTTAGGTTACAGTAGTTGCCAACCGTAGTTATATGACCATTTTCTATAGAAACAATCTTATTCATGCTCTAATTAGAACTTGTGTTGCATTTTAGACTTTTAAATAGACTTGTTCACTTATGCGTCTCTCTCACTTATGCGCCTTTTTCTGCTGGGCCCTTGAGCCGGCCCATTAGTGAGAGTGCACTGCATATCTCGAAAGCAGAATATCGAAAAGCGGGCTCGACTGAACTTCAAAGTGCACAAAAAGTACCATACGCGCTGGCAACTTCGGCCCTAGTATGTCCTCCTGCGGTTCAAACTTTTTCAAAGATGCAGCCCTCTCTGCTGACCTTCATCTAAAAGTTTTTGAATTAACTTCGACAGTACTGCGTACTTGGGCTGCTTTTAAGCGAGTACTGTCGAAATTATTTAAAAACTGCTATCGGAAGCAGACAGCGTTATATCTTTTAAAAAGTTCGACCCAAAGAAGGACCCTCAGAGCAAAGTTGCCCGCGTTTACGGTACTAAAAAATTGGCAACATGGTTTCAGCCAAAATGAAAAAGTATCCTTTATGGACTTATTTGTTTGTAATGAAAATAGGATTGTTAACATTCATATTTTTTCCAAAAAATATCGTTTAGAGACATTTCACGGTATTTGTGACATAGGGGTGTCCGTAACAAAACTTTTAAAAAGTTTAAAATTTTATATATATTGAAAAAGTACATTCTAAAGTATATGAATATCATATTGTTTTCATAGTTCACTTTATACAGTGAACTCTCACTTATACGCCGCCTCATTTATGCGCCTTTTTCACTTATACGACTATTTTCAGTGGTCCCGGCTCATTCCATCAAAAAATAATGATAATTTAATTCGTTTATGCGTCGCTCAAAAGGTGAATATTTCACTTATGCGCCGAATTTTTCGTTAAGTGTAAACAATTTAGCATATGTCCCTAAAAAAATGAGCATGTTTCTTCACTTTCCTCTTTAATATTTCGCTTTTATTGCTCACGGAAGGCATTTTTTTCACATGAACTATAGAGTTGGGAGAGGGACAATTTTCTATTATTGATCGTTTTAAAGGGACCAGTTTGTGATTAAGTATGCTGTAATTTTTGGTCTCTCCTTATCATTACATTTAGATTACAGTAGTTGCCAAACCGTAGTAATATGACCATTTTCTGAAGAAACATTCTTATTCATTCTCTCATTAGAACCTATGTTGTGTTTTAATCCTTTAAAAATTTTCAATGTTACGGATTTGACATTGAATTTTTCTTTAAATCTGGCTTAAACAGATTCTTAAACCAAAACTGGTACTTGAGACAGATAAAGTAAAGGCTCGCCTCTAATATAGCTAACAATTTTAATCAAAAAGTGCGTTCTATAAAAAATTAGGGTTTGTGAAAATGATGACTGTAGAGTCCGTAACAATAATTGGAATAAAAGTTTAATTTTTAAGGAAAAATTCTATGTAGAGTCCATAACAGTGAAAATTGTATTTTAATGTTCTGAATAAAAAAAAAGGGGGGGGGGATATTTAAAAAAAGGGAAAAATAAAACTGTTGCATTTGGTAACTGGCAACTAAAAAATTTCCCCATTTTTTCGCTTCAGGAAGGATTCACTAAAGGTATTAAACTGTCTCTCTTTTTATATGCGCCAATGCTCTCGTTAACAGTTCGTGAAACATGAACAAAAAATTACGGACTTAACTTTGTAATAACAAGCGAGAACTGGTTATTTTACAAAAATAAAAAATAAAATTACCGGCTCTCAATTTCTTAATACTTTTCGACAAATTTTACCGAATGAAATTGATGAGTTTTGCGATTCAAGCACGAATTCTTAACCTTCTAAGAACAAAGATTAACAATGTATAGCTGTTATAATAATTACTTATCATTGCACTTTCCAAGGTTTGTTTCTTCTTTTGAGTGTTCTTTAATAAGAACAGGAAAAGATTTGTTTATTTTTTTATTTTTAAGAGAGGAAAAAACCATATATGTCTGATTTTTTCTCCATAAGTTTTTGACAGTCCGCGAGTAGAAAGATGAAGCATTAGGTCCAAGATTTTTTTCGAAAGGTGTTGCCGGTTCGAGGATCAACTAAGGTTGAGAAACGCTGATATAGTACAAAAATTACTTCCAAGTTTTCACTTAAAATAATTTAAGTCATAGTTTGAAAAAAAACTAAAAAATAAGCTTTTAGAGTTAATCAAACTGAAAAGACACTCTAAGGGCCCTGCTCCACATTGACGTGAAGCAGAAAAATAAAACAGAAACGTAAAATGGATTACATAGTGTTCCTATGGAAAGTACCCGGATTTTCGGTTTCTGCCTTCGGTTTCGGTCGCGTTTTCCGCTGATGTGGAGCAGGGCCCTAACTGATTTTTTCCTCTGATTTTCAAAGCTATTGAATATCTGCTCAGTTTATATACACTTATAATGCATCAACATGTAATATAGTTTAACCTTTTGTGTTAATAATAGTATTGAATATATTACTTTTATATATGTAAAGAACGTGAATTTTATCTTTTATTCAGAGTTACATACTTACTGACAAACAAACAAACAAACCTACATGGAAACTAATAATCTTTAAATTAGTTTTAAAGAACTAAAAAATACGCTTTTTGATGCACTTATAATACATCAACATGTAACATAGTTTAGGCTTTAGTGTTAATAATAGTATTGAATATATTACTTTTATATTTGCAAAGAGCGTAAATTTTATCTTTTATTCAGAGTTACATACAAACAACTGAAACACTTATCAGCGTGTAATATAGTTTAGCCTTTAGTATTAATAACAGTATTAAATATATTACTTTTATCTTTGTAAAGAACGTCAATGTTATCTTTTATTAAGAGTTACATACATACAAACGAACAAACCTACATGTGAAACTAATAAAAGCGTAATCATAAAAGCGTATTAAAAATAAAGTTAATATCATGGAGGCTTGACTGTAGCCTGCAACGCAAATGCTGACGAAATTTTCAATTCAAAAAGAAATCTTCCCTCAGTATTTTCTCGAAAATAGGAAGAGAGGTTTGCCCAACATTCCAAAACAACGCAACCCCTCAATTTTGTTCGCAGGGGCCTCACTTCCCCCTCCAGCCAGACTTCGGGATCGTTAAGTGCAGACCGGTTTCTCTTTTAATAACAGACCTCAAAAAAACATACAGAAAAAAAAAAAACTTTCTCAAAAAGATTCCAGAAATTTAAGCTAAAGCTGATGAAACTTTCATGGGGTCTTGAGTTTGACAAACAGATGTTTTAAGCACCTGTTTGAGTCATGTGAATGAAACTTAAATCAAACAAAATAAGCCTTTCATATTTAAACAGATGAAAACGTGAACGATTAAATTCTAAGTGAATGTTTATTTGGATTAGTCACGTCTGTGAGAAAGGCGAGATCGTGCCGGTTTATTTGAAAGTCATTAAACTAATAAATTTTG
>JAXGGA010014597.1:0-31625 GCA_038373865.1 Uloborus plumipes
CTTCAAGAAAGAGAAATTAACGATTGGTTCATTTCTAAATTTAACTTTAAAAATCAACCTATCAAAAAATTAATTCGAATATTGTTTGGATCCATCGCCAATAGCTGCAAAATGCCCTTGGTTCACGAAGCACTGTCATCTACCGTAGTTCTTCGAGAAATTAACGATTGGTTTATTTCTGAATTTAAGTTTAAAAATTAACCAATCAAAAAATAACAACGGCATTGGTCGGACTGCCGTAAGGTGGCGATTAAAATGGAACCAACGACGACCGTAGCGAAGCAAATGTACTAGGCATTTAGTATTTAGGAGGCGTTGCTTTGACACGAATTATGGCACCAACACTAAAACTCACCAATATTCTCTCCTTTTCTTCACATGCGTAATTCGATTCGTCGATGTCATTGTAACAATCGGATTTGAATCCTTTCGGCGGATTTCCTTTGAATTCGCAAAGTTTGTCCAGCGGTCTAGCCTTGACCAGCATCTTGTTCATTCCTTTGGGCTTCTCCTGTGGACAATAGAAGTACTTCGGGTTCTTCTCGTCGAATACAATGCTCTTGCGCATCATATCTGCGCAGATGCTGGTCAGCCCCTAAAAACAAAAGGAGAAGGTCATGTAAAGTGACGAAATTGGCAGTTGGTTCTATGCAATCCTTTCATTAATCTTCGCAAAATACGAAAATTGTTTAACAATTCTTCGACCTTCAGTTGCTTTGTTTCTGAATAGATTATATTGATTTTAACGAATTATCTGTTTGTTTCATAATAGACTTAGGAAGATTATTAGGATCAATTATATACTTAGGATCAATTATTTTTTTGTAAGTTTAAGAGTATGACTCTCATTGTGTAACACATTTGATCAGCTGATAGTGTTTATTTCGGAAGATAAATAATAGAACTACGCAGAAACAATCCCTTTAAGAACTTACAAAACAGGTTTTGAATTAATCTTTAAGCAATTAGACCTTCTGCATCAGAAATTTTGACTAATTTTTCTTCTTAATCTATAATTTTTCTTTAGTTTACTAAATTCTTTGTAGCATAGGCAAAAAATAAATAGAATATTTCGGTGCAATATTTATTGTAAAATATATTGTTCTTTGTGTAAGTACTGTAATTCTCAAAATAAATTTACAATTTGTTTATTTTGAAACAGGTAAGTTATCTTAACTATTTCCTGTTGGCCCACATTTTCGTACTTCAACAAATATGATAGCATTATAAGAAAATGTTAATTATATTTCTACTAGGTGATTCAAAAAGATAGATGCAATTTCAAATTGCTATATTTCCTGCATTATACGCTGTGATTGTGTGTGTGGGTGGGTGTGTACTTGAATTCTATCAAAGATATAAAAGATGAAATAAGTTAAAGACAATTACAATTAGCACACGGGCAACGCCATGTAATAAGCTATATACAGTGAACTCTCACTTGTACACCGCCTCATTTATGCGCCTTTCTCACTTATACGACGATTTCGAATGGTCCCAGCCAGGGTTCGCTGATATATATCAGTCGATATATATCATGATATATATCATGATATATATCCGATATTTATTCTGAAAATATCACGATATTTTGATATTTTCGATATTTATTTTTTGAAATGCGATATTTTCAATAGAAAAATTGTCTTCATCATATTAATGATGTCTTCTTTAGTATGATGTAATAATATAATATTCCTTTTTTATTTTCTGATAATAAAATTGAAAGTTACAAAACAACTTGAATAGAGATGAAAAATGCCTAGCTAAAACTAAAAAGTTAATCAGAATATGGAAATGTGTCTAATGTTAGTACAATGTGTGCTAGTGCTAAACAACAGATGTTTTACTTTTGTTAAAATAGCTAACAAAAGAAAACTAAGTGAAACAGCTAATACTAAAGTAAAGTCACTTACTGTTAATTTAAATTTAAAGTTACTAAAAATAAAATAATAAATAATATGAAAGAGAGAGAGAGAGAGAAAAAAAAATCTAAGTTAGCTAGAAATAAAATTATTAAGTTATTAAAAACAAATACATAAAGTATTTTTTTTAATTCATAATTTTATATTCCAAATTATGAATTAAGGGGTAGTAGGGAAGAAGAGGGGAAGAAGGGAATAAGAAGTGGGGAAGAAGAAATGATTATAATTTAAAAACAGCATTAAAATAAATAAAAATGAACCCTTAAAGGTGACCTTAGAATTTCAAATCATTTTCAAAACACTAATTTGAATTGAAAAAAAGTTTTCAGTATTATTTTAATGTTTTTGAACAAAAATAATGATTTAGTTTTATTTTATTTATTTTTTGAACATATCCATCTAATATGAAGGACTGCCACTTAGTGAGTTTTTAAGTAATTTAGAGGTCTTAATATTAAAATTTTTAATCTAAACTTTTTACATTCCTATATCTAACCAACTTATATAACATAATTAAAAATTAAAAAAAAAGTAACATTTCATTGTATGTAAATTTTAATGTATATTTATGTAGAGAAATATTGAAAGAAACATTAATTTTTAGTCTGTACTGTAATAATACTTTTTAAGGAAATAAATAACATTGATTTGAGGATGTAGTTACTATTTAAAGAATTAAGCTTGCGCGAATTGAAAATATCGGATATATATCAAAATATCGGATATATATCAAAATATCGGATATATATCAAAATATCGGATATTTTCGATATTTTCAAAAATATCACGATATTTACGAACCCTGGTCCCAGTACATTCCATAGCAAAATAATGATAGTATCATTCGTTTATGCGTCGCTCTAAAGATACATATTTCACTTTTGCGTCGAATTTACCGTACAATGTAAAAAAAAATAACTTGTTTTCTTGAAAAAAGTAAGCATTTTTCCTTACTTTCCTTTTTAATCTTTCGCTTTTATTGCTCACGGAGGGCATTTTTTCCGCATGAACTAGAGTTCGAAGAAGGACAATTACCTATTATGGATAGTTTTAAAGGGAACAGTTTGTAATTAGATATGCTACAATGCTTGTTTTCTCATTATCATTGCGGTTATATTACAGAAATTGCCAAACCGTAGTAATACGTCCCTTTTCTATAGAAACATTCTTATTAATTTTCTCATTAGAACCTATGTTGCATTTTAGTCCTTTAAATGGGCTTCTTCACTTATACGTCTCTTTCCCTTATGGGCCTTTTTTTGTTGGTCCCTTTGGCCGACGCATAAGTGAGAGTTCACTGGATATTTTTTAAATATTTAAGCTCATAAGTAGAACCCTGCAGGCACAAAATTTCAAATAATGGGACTTTCTTATGGTGGCAACGTTTCCTTATGGCATTTCCAACTCCTAACAGGCATGACGTAATGCAGTTCCTTTCAGCTACTACCATATTACGTGCCTCTGATGACTGGTAGTTGAAGAAATCTGTGACCATCACAATTATTCATTCATTTACACTGTGGCCCTGGACTATAGTACCGAGGAAGAACTTTTTCTATGCACTGTACCTATACGCACGTGCAGAAATATAACGCAAGCTACCAGTAATAATTCAGCTTACTGCTTGCGAGAGAGAGGGCAGTTCATATGGCCTTAAGGAAATAGTTTTAGTTCTACCATTTTTTCCCAGTAGTCTTGAACCAGAGGATTATCAATGATTTCTAACACTGCTCTCAATACACATCATAAAATTCAATAACTTAAAACTCACACATACTCTCACAAAAAGAAAAGATTTTAAAAATTAATTTTAAAAGCTAAATAAATAAAACGTTATAAGGAAGAAACAATATTTTGATTTCAGAAAGAAATTATTAAAAAAAACTTACCACAGTTAGAACTACAGCACACAATAACAGTATTTTACCTAAAGGAATAAAAAAATTAATAAATTACCATAAAAATGTAGTTAAATGCCAGTAGCATGTAGAATTATACCATGTTAGCAGTTAAGAACAACCCTTTCCCCCATCTTCGTTAATCAAATTTTCTCATTTCAGTTTGGCTTCCTGAACCAAACAATGGTCAAAATTGTACATGCTTCGGCAATAGCACGTAATCATTATAATAATGCATGACGTCGTTGTTTATACAATCTTATTCACTTTTCAAAAAAAAAAAAAAAAACAGAAGCTACTTTGTAAAATAATTCCTTGGATTGAATAAAAACTTTTACTATATATAAATCTTTATTTACATACATAACAATATTTTTTTAGAACTCGTGTAAAACTAGACAAAAATACGGTATTCTAAATTCAATTACATATTTTTTTTTTTTTGACTTTAGAAGCGCTTAATTATTTCGCGGAATAACATTATTAATACTCCGCAATAATTGCGGCCAAAACAGATTCGGCAAAAAAAAAAAAAAGAGGGGGGGGGAGTCAAGCAAATGCATGATTTTTTAATTTATAGAGAAAAAAAATGGTCAAAGTCATTAGAATGAGATTATTTAAAAACTGCAGAAAACTGCTTTACTTTTCTAAAATGTGTTTCAATCTAGCTAAATGCAGTTTCTCAGTATAATGATTTTATTTGTTCATTTATTTACTAATTTATTATAAACTACACTTCAGGTCGTAATGTTACTTCTGTTGTTTATTTTTATAAAAATAAACTTAATATAGATTCATTATATATGCTCAAAAAAAGCCTATATTATTGTTATTATTTTGTAAAGTGTCATATAAATCTCTTTAGTAACAGAAAAAAAGCTTGATTTTCTTTTAAGCTAAAATAAATGAAAAAGTCAAATAAACCATTATAAACATACGACTTTATTTAAGTTTACAAAAACTAAGTTATCTTTTTTCAGAATTAGCTACTTCAAAGTCTTGATAAACTATTTTTTTTTTTCAATATTGTATATAAATGGGCCAAATTACGGAAAAAATTTACCTTACCGAATTATTTTTTTTTAATTCTGGTGTGCTCTTACCAATCATAATTCACCTAAAAATAAAATTTCAATAAAAATAGTATTTTTCTAACGAAACTTTAACTGCAACCAGCATACTGATGATAAGCTTCACTTTTTGATGGTGGTGGTGCAAAGTGAAAAAAAAAAAAAAAAGAAAATTTTTAAACAATCAGATTTTTTTAAAAATTAGTTAGTAGTTATATGAACACTTTAGTTGCTTCAAGATGAAGTTAGTAAAATGTGGCTTTCTTTAAACCTTGCTAGTGTTGACTCTTACAAAAAAAAAAAAAAAAATAATAATAATAATAATTAAATTAAATTTTAAAAAAAGTCAATTTTATCATCTACCAGACCAGATGTTTTTTAAAAAGTCATATTGAATTCCATAGAGTCATAGTTATACATATAAAATTTCAGTTTTTGTTAAATTAATATGGTAAAAAATTAACCCATTTTGTCGATATTGACCAAGATTATTAATAGTCCAGGATTATAAAATATCCCGAGATTAAACAAAACGTAAATTGAAGCTGAATTTTTATTTTTTCGTCAAAAGAAAAAGATCTTATTTTTCAGTTAATTATTAAACGTATTAAATATTTTACATAAAATATGAATACTGAATGATAAGAAATGGAAAAGGCATGTACATGACTAACAAATTCAACTGAAAATCAAAATTTTTAAATCAAATATATTTAGATATGTATGTCTGGTACAAAATAAAAATAAATACTTTTATTAGTGAATTTTCTTAAAAAATGAGACAGTAAGCTAAAGCTGTTGTGTAACACTAAGAATATTAAAACATATGATTATCGATTTATTTTTGATCAAAAGAAAAAGAAAAATATCAAATAGTTGTATAATTAATAAGAAATAAAAAACTATTTTTAATGCTATTATTCTGTGTAAAATTAGTTTTATTTGTCAGTGTTGTGAAAGTGCATAATTATTTGTTAAACGTAATTAATACCCGATGTCCCAACTAACTTAGAAAAAAAATTCCTTAAATTAAAATTATTCCTTAATTTTTTTATGTATTTGAAATCTTAATACTATTATAAATGCGAAAGTTTGGATGTTTGGATGTTTGGATGTTTGGATGTTTGGATGTTTGTTCCTCTTTCACGCAAAAACTACTGAATGGATTTTAATGAAACTTTTACCATAATGTAGCTTATACATCAGAATAACACATAGGCTATAATTTCTAACGATATTCGAAAAAGTTTGATTGGTAGCGCTTTTTTCATTCCAATTTAAGGTACATTTTTCGCATAAATCTGCGAAGGCTTCCAGCAAAGTAATTCAGTATTTAGTGCATCATCTCAACTCCCTGTCGATAGCTAGAATTGCGTATATCATTTCCGCTTTTTGCATTAAATGTTCAAGGCTTTTCTCAAGTCAAATCAAAGAGTAATTTTTTTTTTTTCAGCTTTATGGTTTTTACATAGACATTGGAAACGAACGCGCCAGCTCTTGAACGAGCTTTTACTCTATGATTTGTATTTTAAAACATTAGTAGATTGTTCACGGCGTCAATTATTTTCTCGAATTTTGTAAATATGTGTTTTAGAGTATCGGTAACGTAACCGCTAGAAGAGATTGGGAACTAATAAATTGATTAGGTTCATTATTTTCGAATTTGATGGAGCTTTAAATACAACTTAACGGTATTTCTTAAATTTCTTTGCTTTGATTGGTCACTTTCTCTGGTACTTATAATAGGGCAGTTCCTTAGTATCCGATTGAACAGGAATTTTGCCAAATTTGCTGCAAGATTTTAATAACTGAGATTCTCGGCGATTTTTTCAACTGACGCCTATTTTTGTGCCGAAGACTACGTAATAATACTTTACTTTTTACACGACGTAACCAAAATAAACCGATTATTGTCTGATATTTATCGACTGCAGCAAAATATCCATCATCGATATAATACTCCCACATTTGAAAAGTTCAGTTTTTTTTCTTTTGTTTTCCGATTCCGAATGTATCCATTAAAAACCTTTTTAAAATGATGTCAAAAAGTAAAGTAATCCACATACTAAATTAATAAAACCCTTAAACAAGACTAAAATTACCACTAATTTGCATTTTTGCATAAATAACTGCTAAATGTTCCCTATTAATTTCGAAATCATTTAGGACAAAAACTTTTAACGTCATTTTGTGGTCAGCAATAGTATCTCAGAATTTGACAACTATTTCTCTGTGACAAAAATTAGTGACATAATAATACTTAATGTATTTTCATAAAGTAAGTAGGGGAGCAAAATTATCCTAGGTATCCCAAAACAGTTACGCAAAAATTTGGCGACATTTTAAAAATCGCCAAGCAGTGTGTTCTGAGTTCTTTCAGTTCAGGAAAAAAAAAAACAAAGGTGAGTATATAAATTGTTTCTCAATATTATTATTGACCCAGGCAACGCCGGGTATTTTTGCTAGTAAAATATAAATTAGAATCTCTTCTAGCTGAGCATCACAAAAACAGTGACATTATTATTATTAAATAAAATATAACATTGCTTTTTTTTTTTTTTTTTGTAAGTATTTTAAGGCTACAGTTAACAAGAAAGCATTCCCTGAGTTAAAAAAAATCTTCAGACATGCTCCAAGATTAAAATTAAAAACTTTTGATTATAGAAAATAAATGTTGCTACTAATTAGTAAAAGATAAAAAATATTTTGTGATAAAAAATAATTTGAATACAAAAGGATGTTTTGATTTGAACCATACTAAAATTGGCAATATGGCCCAAAGCTGCTTTTAAAATCTTCTTCGGGATGAAGTTTAGTGAGTAGACTTTGCCGATTATTGGGTCCTGACTTTTTTTTTTTTTTTTTTTGTGCGGGTTACGTGCCATAACTTTACGTAATTTGACTGCATCCTCTCTATTTTACTCCGGTTATTAAGATTAGAACTAAATTTTAAAAATTTTAAGCCTCTCATCCTCGCTGCACCATTGTAACAATATTTTATTTCATGTTTTGTTTTAACTGACAAATTTAGCTTTCAATGTGAAATTATTTCAGAATTTACCATTATTAACTGGTGTACGAAACTAACAGAAAAAAACCACTAGCGCAGCCAGAATTAATCATCTGTTAGGTGGGGGGAGAGTAACAGTCATGTTATAAATAAATAAACTATCGTATTTGGATTGGCAAGATGAATAAAAACCAATAGTTCTGGAATACGCATCGGCCGTTTTTTCCAGTTCCCCTTCTCCACCCTCTGCACCTCTTTTAAATCCCCCAAAGATGACGTGTATCCCCAATTGGAAACCCCTCCCGTTGAATAAATTCTACGAGTTTTGAGGTATTTTCCAGGTTATTTCATGTAACATCAGACCTAAAGACTTTTCTACATTAATTGCCAGATAGAAGTTGTGATAATTAAGTATATCTATACAGATAATTAGGAAAAACCAAAACGCACATAATTTTTCTCTTCTTAGCTAAAATTACCTAAAGTTTACGTCAACCTTTGTAGCAAAATTGTCAATTTCAAATAAAAGGTAGCCAATTTTTACCCGAAATCTAAAAAAGAAAAAACAGCCGAAGTTCAAAGCCCCTTTGTATAATACAATGACCACAATATGGCGGATAAACAATAAACTCGACATTACAAATACAAGACCTATTTTTTTCATTATAAAAAGATCGTGATAAATGTATCCTACTTACCCATGATCACGGTGGTATCTAGGTGGATCTTGCAGTGTAAAATCTCTGGAAAATTCCTTCTAAATTTGAAATTCAAATTTTTCACAGCATTCTTGTTAACCTGCGAGTTTGAAATCCTTTCACCAAACTGAGAGAGATGAATCGCGTTTGTTGCAATGACGTGTTGCTTCCCTTGGCCAGGTGAAACCGGTTTTTGTCTTTTCTATCCAAGTGCATCGCCGAAGCCCTCTAAGGTCTGATGGCGGTGTTTTTATTTTTATTTCATTTTTCCGAAACACAGGTTACGAGTAGGTGGGCCGCTGTAAAGGTAGCGCTCTTCTTTGGCAAGAAGCGAAAGCTGGCTGATCGAGGGACGCGAGGTAACTTCTATTAGTCTAAGACCTGACTTAAGGTGATGTTTCAGTACCGTCATATAGGGGGTCAGGGGGGACATTGCTCCCCCCCCCCCCACCGCTTTGAAAAATTAATTTTTTTACAACATATAGGCAGGGGGGGGGGGGTAATTGTTTTACAAATAATTTGCAGTAAGTATTCGCTTTGCCCCTACCAGGGCTTTCATTTGGAGGGATCAGGGGACGATTGAACCCCCTCCCCTCGTTTGTCTCTGAAAAATTGCGTTTTTTACACGTAAGTGGAAGAGGTTTTGTTTGCCGATAAATTTCTACTAATAGTCAGATATCCGATTTTGGTCAACCTACCCTCATCAAGTTTTCTCATAAGTTAAAGATAAAAATGTAGATAAAAAACACGATGATATAGGGTAGTCTAAGTAAAAGTGGTCCAATCATAGGATTGTCGTAATTTGAAGTTTCACTAATTGAGTAATCCTGCAGATTTTCTTCAAATATCTTCAACTTTTGGAACAGTTTAAAAAATTTCCGCGGATTTTTGAAAATCAGAAGAAAATCTACATTCCTCGCAAATGACGAGCTCGACATTGGACAATGAGTATGTGAATAAGAAATTATGGTCCTTGCAAAATTATGTGCCTTTAAAAAAAATCTGCAAATATTTTGCAGAAATTTTGCAATTTTCTACCAAACTTCTTGAATTTGAAGACACCTGCAGAAAATCTACAGAATAACTCGATTGTCGAAATTTAAAAATTGCGACAGCCCTATGATTGAACCACTTTTATTTAGATGACCCAACTTGTTTGTAATAGTTTTATCTGCATTTTTAGTAATTTAAAAGGAAACTCAATGAGAATAGGTAAACCTAAATAAGTTCTCGCAGCGTTGCACCTGAAAAAATTCGAAATTTCGAATCTGTGACCTACCCTCATCGAATTTCCTAATCAAAGGAATATTTTACACAAGATAATGTGTAATTAAACTAAACGCGCAAGGTTTGCCTTCTCACAACTCTGCATAGCTAAAATTTTTAATTAAACTATCTTTAAGTTCAATTTTGTTCGGTAAGACTAAATCAAGAATATAAGATGTGAATAAAGCTTAAAAGTAAGGTTGCCTACCCTTTTCAGGCAGTAATGAAGATTGTAATTGCAAAAGGAATTAGAGCTTAACCCATTAACGCCTAGCGTCCCTTTTTAGGGACGGTCCAAAAAAGGGTCTGAATTTCCCCAAAATGAACATTTCAACCAAATAATAGTGTTCAATGAGTACCTTGGTATTGTTTCAATTCGTTTTTTAGATTGCAGCACATAACCATTGTAAAGTGCGTTTTGTAGCAGTTTTAATATAATCTTTATCAAGAATGACATCGTTCACAATCTCAAGAACAAAAGTTTAAGTTTTCAAAGTTATTCCCAGCTTCCCAGTTTATGTTAATTGCTGATTTTATTTCTTCTTATAAAATGTCTTTAAATATTACATCGTAGGCAGAAAAAAGTTTTAGTAAAAAAAGTATGTACCCACTGGGGTCTATCCTAACTTTTAAGAGACGATTTTTCTTTCCATAATAAAACAATTATTTTTTACATAATGTTTTTTTTATTATTTTTCCTGTCCATTATACACTGTTTGTAACCAGTGTTCAAAATATCTTTGGGGAAAAAAAGTCAGGCATTAAAGGGTTAAACCCCATCCGATTTCCTCATAAGTAGCAATTTCAACAACTAATAAACTTCTGCAGACATCTTCAAATCAAAGGCGCAATTTTGCAAAGGTTGTGCATAATTTCTGCAGATTATTTTATATTAAAACAGATCTAAATTTCCCGGTAATGACGCTTATTCGGCTCATGACTCGACATTTTCGCATGAAAAACATGTACGTGAAATTTTTACTTAATCGCTGCCGGACTATGTTTCAAGTTTTGGAAACAACAAACCCTTGGATTATTTGAAATTCCGTATAACAATCACTTTTTTTTTCCTTTTTTTCGCACGAAAATGCCGAATTTTGAGCTAAATAAGCATCATTTGTGGAAAAATTTGATTCAATTAAAAATTGCAGAAAATATGTAGACATTTTGCAGAACTTCTGTAAAAACTATTTATTTGATTTGAAAATACAATATTTGCAGAAAATCTGCAGAATTTCTCAATTTATGAAGATTTAAATCGCGGCAATCCTACGATTTTGCGTACTTCTGCTAATGCCATCGTTTTCGTAATTCAGTGAGACAGGGGTCTCCATTCTACAGTAATTTTTACTCAAGGGTCACAATGTAAAGCTTTGTATTCGAAGTGGGCCAACAATATTTTAGCTCAGATGGTTTGGTTAACGCTACTCCCCCCTCCCCCAAACCCTCGATCGGTACGGTAACTATTATTTTCATATATGTTTCTGATAATTATTTATTTTATTAAACTCTCAGTGTTAGTTTTTGAGATTTTCTGGGCTTAATTCTTTAAGTTGCTATGTGGGTTGCTACACGGTCAATGCGTTTTTTGTGTCCCCAAAGAAAAAATAATCTGTTTAATTTCACTCATTATATCACTAGTAGCCGCTATTTTTATGATTGTAGTAGTAAGGGCCAGACGAAATTTTAATTTTTTTGGGTGGGGGGGGGGGTATCGATACCAGGGGAAAATGCGTTGCCAGGGGAGTGACACTATTGGCAGAATTCTGGTTTAATTTACTATTATTTCACTTATTTTTCGGTGTAAAATGATAGAATGGACTCATTTCTATAAGACCTGTATTCAAAAAAAAAAAAAAAAATTTCGCGTTGTAATAAAATAAAAAAAAAAATCAATCTTGAAAACACGACATGTTGCATACAAGTCGCACCGCAGGTCCCAAATAAAAATACTTCCCGCATTATTTACGTTCATTCAAATTGCTTTCCCAGGGGCAATTAAGATTAAAAATGAAATTAATTATGCTTATAACACAATTTTAATGTATATTTACCCTTTTTTGGAACAAAACTGCCAGGTCAGTGCCGCCAGAGAAGTGACAAAATCACACATTACCTATAAAAACAACATCACGCGTTCTTCATGCCAGAACTTCACGTAAACCGTGATGTCTGTACACAATAAGCATTACATTATACATACGTACTAACGTACTTATCTAACTATGAAATATAAAAAGTTATACTTACCAGGGGAAATACTACAACGACTGGCGCAGTACGCTTTGAGGCACTTTCAAACGAGAACCGATGCAATAATATTCGATTTTTTTAAAAAACTCTTAGCTTGCTTTTAACTTTACTCAGTATTACACTGGTTATTCGCAATAAACATCATCCTTATGCATTTTCAATGCGAAATTTCAGTCTTTGAAGTTCGCCAGGTGAGGGTGACACTGGTATCAAGTATAATGGTCTGAACTTGAAATTACCTGACGGCTTCGAGCAGTTACGTATCTTATTGTACTTAGCAGACGAAAGGGGTGAAACGTAATCATGTCCAGAGTTGTTCTATGACGTGACGCGTTAACTGGATATAAAAGGAGATAGCACAGTCCGAAAAATCACTCCGATTTTTGGATCGCTATGAAGCCAATCGCTGTGGTAAAGCCTTTTTCGATTAACGGGAAGGAAATTATTCCCCGGGACATGTCGAAAAAAAAAGGGGTCCTTTTCAGGACCACAATAATTTTTAAAAATAGAATTCACTCTTTTTTGCACACATACACATTTATATAGATTTTTTTTTCTTCTCAGGAACTATAATGTCTTGATATAATTCAAAATATAACATTAATATGCAAAGTTATCTTTGTTTTAGAGACTCTTTTTTTCCCGCTTTTATTGCTTTTTAAGTTTTTTTTTCTTTCAAAAAATTTCGAAATTTCGGATTTTTTTTCCCGAATGTAGTAAGTTGTTTTGTTTTAAAATTTTAGCTTTCCTATTTCGTTTTTTTTCCCCCCAGTTGTTAAATTTTTCCTTCTTCGAGGTTTACAAGTTTTTTTCTGTTTTGAAATTACCAAATCGGTACTTTTTTCTTTTTCGCAGCAAAATTTTTTTGTGAAAGTTTATTCTGAATTTTAATGTTTATGGGGGAATTTGTTTGTCTGTAAGTGAGTAGTTCTCAAGTTTTTTTTATTACAAAGTTATGCACATTTCTTTCTTTTTTTTTGTTGTTATTTTCCCAGCTCTTTTCTGTTGAAACATTTTCAAGTTCGCATTTTTTTTTTTTTTTCTGTTTTCGAAAATTTGAAAGCTTTTCTATTTTAAGTTTTCAAAAAAAAAAAATATTTTTACGCTCTAAGTTTTCTATTTTCAAAGTTTCTAATGTTTTAAAATTTTCAAGAATTTCAAGTTTACTAGTTTTTGTGTCCCGAAATTGGCAAGTTTTTCGTCTTTGAAGTTTGCAAAAAGTTTTTTTTTTCCGTCCTAAAGATTGTTAAGTAAATATTTTTTTTTTCTGTTTAGAATTATTTTCTGTCATTCAAAAAATGCGATCATGTAATAATGCGTGTATTTTTGCATTTGAAATTGCGATTAGAAGTTATTAAAACTCTAAAAATTTTTTACTTCACCCATTTGAGTGATGTTGTTTTTCTCAATTTAGAGAAGGTTTGTCAGATTTTCTCGTAAGTGTTGCATGAAACTGCGAATTATTCAATGAGTGTTCCTTTTCAATTCCTCTTCGTTTTTTGATTTTTACAATTGTTTTAGGTTTTCTTTAAAATTAGTTCCCTTTAATATTTACAAAATTTTTACTTAAACCTGTTTAACGACCGAAAGTTTATATTTCAAGGACGAAAAATAGTGGCTGCTTCCGCTCAGTAGGTTAACTGGAAATCTTCCTGAATGTCTATACAATTCTGTAGTATTAGTTAATCGGTATTGTAAGCAAGTATAAAAGCTGAGATGATTGAATAAAACAATAGCTGTACCTAAGCCGTAATGTGTGAAAACTCGTATTTATGGTTACATGATACTAGGGATAGCACATTTTTGCCGAAGGTGGAAAAAACCAGTAAAAACCGTCCCGGTAAAAATACGTTTTTGCCACCTTTTACCAAAGTGGCGAAAATAGCTCGCTTTATTTTTGGGAAGTTACTGAATTTTTACTAATTTTTACTTTAAAGTATTTTTTAATTTTTCAATGCATCTTTGAAGCAGGAATCTAAATTTTTAAGTTTGTGGTTTGTGCACTCTTATTAAAATGCTTTTTGTATGAATACGCCAAACATGAATGTAGAAGAAAGGGTGAGAGTAATGACGATAAAATAACTTTTTTGGCTTTAATTTAAAGGCTATGATTTGACTATTGAGCAGCACTCATAATCAGGAGCATAGAGAAGGAAGATTGGGTTAACTTCCCAGAACCCTTTGGTTTGACACATATTACCAATACTAATACAGTGTTTTATAAACATGTGAGGACTTTTATGACTCTCCTGAGTAGGAAGTGGATTCTGGCTGTATTAGTGGTTAACTAAAAAAACAATTCTAATATTTCTGTTAATTTTCAACAGAGAAAATGCCGAATTAGCTATGCTACCAGAACAATAGAAATTTGAATAGAAACAAACTATAAATGGTATGTACTATGAAAAATTAGTTCAATATGATCATAATAGTTTTTAATACGAGTCGGTATATTGCTCTAATTAAACTGTTATTCTCAAATTAAACTTTAACTAATGTTAATAAACTGAAAATAATTTCATAAAATGGTCGACTCTCATCAAATCCAACTGAATTTTCTACACCGAGATGTATCTTCCTTTTCCATGTTTTCACAACAGAAAAAAAGATTGAAAGAAAAATTAACATTATTCCCAATCTATTTGAGAGCTTTATTCAAGAATTATAAAAAAAAGTAAATTATCAAGTTAACGATTAATGAAATAAATATTCTGATTTTAGGCTCAATAGTATTATGTACAAAATTACGTTATTTTTGGTATGTTTTTTTGAAACCCAGTCAATTTTCCAAGTTTTTGCCACTGTTTTTGCCTGGCAAAAATACCATTTTTGCCGGCTAAATGCCCAACATTACATGATGCAAGTATAAAGCTACTTGCTGAACTTTTTTCTAAGTCTTAAAATCATTTTCACAAAAAGGGATTTATAACGACATTGACTATTAAATTAATTTCAATAATGTGTTAAATATTAAAGTTGCAGACTGTATTCTTTGCAGCGTTGATGTGTATATGTGTGTATATCTAAACAGTCTTAAGTTCCTGAAAATAAAATCTTTTTGATTGATTAAAACTCTTGTTAAGACATTGAACGTAGCCATATGTGAAAACAATTGCAGAGTTTTTTTTTTCTACGTCCATTTATAGCATATATCGGTATATATTTTTTAATATCAACTGTTGCAGTGATGCAAAATCGAACAAACTTTGATATTATATAAATTGAAAAGCCCTAAGTGAAGAAATAATTCTTCGAATATGTAAGGGTGGTTGATTAAGGGTTTGTATATGAAAATATTTGTTGAATATCTTGCAAGTCCAATACATACATGGTTGTATTCGTATTTATTTTAAAAATCTTCGTTTCATAATTATGTATACGGGAATGAAGTTTGAAAATGTTCTAAGAAAACGTCAGGGCTATAATGGATGCTTTGATAAAATTTTAAATGAGATTGTACAAAAGGTTGAAATACGCGTAAACGAAAAATAACACGTTAAATGAGTGGCATAAAATTGCGTAAATAAATTGTATTGAATATTTTCTTTGTCCTATTGTACGATGAAAATATCTAAATGCTTGAGAATACAGTAAAAGAAAAAATATTGCATTGAAACGGGAAATTATAATGTATATAATTATGGAAAAAGTAACTAAGTTACTAAGAAATAATAATAATCCTTTGAAAATGTAAAACGCAGTAGTAGAAAGCAATTTTAATAAATGTGCTTAAAATGATTATGAATGGAAAAAATAGTCTTTAAACTTAAATATAGATAAGTTATGTTAAATGTGTAGAAAATACTTACATTTGAAAACTGTTAAGCTTGGAAAAAGTAAATGACATAATGTGCTCCTTAATAATTTACGAAAATTATGATAAAAATTACCCTAAACGTGTAAATCAAAATGGGATTCGATTAAAATAAATAACTCTTTTTGCGAAAAATAAAGCATGATTGTTCGTGCGTGTTCGTATATGTGTAAGTGTGTGCATATCTGAGTGTTTATGTTTTTTGCCCGTGCTTGTGTGCCAGCGTGTTTCTGTGTGTCAATGTGTCTGTGTGGTGCTAGTGTATTTGTGTTTGCGAATGTGTGTGCATTTAAGATTATGTGTGCGTGTGCAAACATTTTATAAGGAATATTTATGTTTTAGTGAGGGATGACTCTTTTCTTAAGGGGTTGAAACGTACTTTAAGTTCAAGTTTGAGAAATCTATAGCAAGCACTGAATCAACGAATCTGGTTAACGAGTAGAATCCATTTAAACAACTGTGTTTATATATGTTGCAGGATACACAGCATTGTCTTGAAAGAACATCCAAAAATTTTTATGAATTGTGTTTTAGTACAACAATATGCCTTCTTACTATTAGTATAATATATTATGCTTCCTGCAAGCCGTCGTGACAGTAATGAATAAAAACATCCCCCTAAATTAATTTGAATCGTAAACTTCGTTATTCTCTCTGTGAATATCTGACACAATAAGTGAAAAATATAAATGCAATAAGAACACCTTAAAAATATTGATTACACTATTTCGTTTTGTTATTATGCATATAGGGGAATGTGGGCCAAAGTGAAATAGTTAAGTTAACACATTTGATTCAAAATGATCAAGTTGGAAATTTGTTCTGAAACTCAGTGTACATAAAGAAGGAACTGTGTATTTTTGTAATACAACTGTCGGGTAGAAACGTTATTATTATTTTTTTTTTTTTGGCAGTTATTTTGCATCTTGAAAAAAAGGTAAAAATTTTTCACCTCAAAAAAAACCATGGGTCAAAGTGAAAAATACAATATTTTTGCAATGACGTATTTTCTATTAGACGAGTTACAGTACTTTTTATCGAATGAATACGTAAATAAACAAATAAATGAATTATTAATGAAAAAAATAAATGAATACACAAATGAATGAATTAATATACGAGGAAAAGAAAAGAGTAAATGGAATGAATAACAAAATAAAATGAATGAATTAATAAAAAAGAATGTGAATAAATTAATAAAAGAAGAAACACGTACGTGATTTAGTAAATGAATGCATGGGCAAACGAAATAAAATATTTCACTTTGCCCCCCCTCGTGCACTTGACTAATTGCATTGAACATTTAAAATCAAAACATGCTTAATATAAACAAAATAAGGACTGCAGTGAACATTAGTAGATCTCAATTAATAGTCAAAATCATAACTACAAAAATTTTATTATTTTATAATAACAAGAAATATTTTTGAAAAACAACGAATATTACAATAAATGTATAACATTTTGAAAATCAATTTTATAAATTTTTTCGTTGATGTTTGGAGCTGTATTTTATAAACCTGCTACATTATTCATTCACAATGTTCCTCCAAAACATGTAAGAACAAGTCCCTCAACACCCTATTTCAATAAAACGTTATCTTAGAGAGTCACATTCAACTGTTTCATAAATAACAGAAACCTCACGAAGTCGCCATAGTAACATGATTGGTAAAGCGCGCGTCAATCATCTAGGTTCCTTTTTGTAACTCTAAGATTGCAAGTTCGAATCCCACCAAACATTATTTTATTCAAATATCCAAAATACGTGTGAGGATAAGGATCTGTGGGCGAGCGGTTATATCGGTCAACATAACAACTGCCACCCGCAGATCCTTTTTTGGTGAGTTCGATTCCCACACACAGAAAAAAATTATTTCCTTGAAAAATATTATTTTCCAAATAAATGAATTTTCAATAATGATTTAGAGGGGGTCATTATCATCACTAGATGGCGCCACTATTTCTCCATACCTTTACAAGCACCTCAGTAAAATGAATCATTTCCATTACTGACCCTTTTCCCCGATAGATGGCACCACTATTTTTCCCCAACAACCACTATTAAAAACAATTTTCACTTTTACGCCCTTAGTCTTTCATAGATGGCGCTGCAAAAAACATTTCCTTTTAAAGTATTATTTTTCTCCCTCGTTAACAACAAGTAGCGTATGGTGGTTAGCGTCCCCTTCTGGAGTCGCAAGGGACCCGCGTTCGAACCCCGCGGAATGAAAATTTTAAATTCAAAGTAATTAAGCAATCAATAATTAAATTAAGTAATTAAATAAGTTAATTAAATAATTAAGTAATTAAATAATTAAAACCAAGATGGCGGCGATCATGGATCCAAAATGGCGGATCAAAAATGACGTCACGGTTAAAAACCCTCCTGAAAGACCACGAGAAGTCACGTGACTGCCACGCCCACTTTAAATACCCCACCAGCTGTTGAGTTGTTTGCCTCCTTCTGCCTCCTATATCCCCGTCCTTACTACTCATGATGAGCAATGAGCAGTAATTACTTTGAAGGAGTAAATATTTAGATACATTTTCCAAAGACATGTTAAGAGCTTTCGACTTTCTATGGCGTTGCCTTGCATCAGGCCCAGGGGCCCTACAACGATTATTACGTTTAGTTCTCGTGACGACAACTACTCATTCACGAAAAGCGCGAGCAGACGAGAAAATTGTCGATTGACTTTTTTTGATCTACCACCAAAGCCACGAGTGAGAATTTTTCCTCCGTTCTCCTGTGAATCGATATCGAGAACAACCAACCAATCAAAAGATAGCTCCTACTTCGTGTTCTCACACAAACACTCGCACGTGTGAACTTCAATAGCTCGGTGTCATCATGTCTGCTGCAAAAAACATTCGCGTTAGAAAAACTCAAATAGCAATGTTGGTTGAAGAGATGGAGCAGAACTCCAATCTGAATTTGGGAAAAATCACAAATTCCTATTCGAATGTAGACAGACAGAATGACTGGGAGAAACTTGCAAACAAGTTGAATGCAGCTGGAGGCGCTACAAAAGTAGTAAAGCTATGGCAAAAGGTAAGTCACGTCATGTTCTTTATGCATATTTTTAAAATCTCAAGCAGTGCTGTAGTTGGTAAAGCACTGTTTATGGTATTATATGTATATTATTACAATATTTGATAAGTGCTGCTTTGCTATTGCATGCCTATCGATAATTAACGGCTGTTCAATAAAAATCTATGCATCAGTATTAGTGCAGCTGGAATAAAATAAAGTAAATGTTGTGGTTTCCAGTGTCCTTTTCAAATTTTGTTTGGGAAAGAATTAAGAAATTTTGCACCATATGTGTGTAAGATAACCCTTAAACTTTGAACCTTGTGCATTCATATATACTTAAAAAATTGTGCTTTATATTTTGGAACAACTGGGCCAAAATTTGCCCAGTTATCAGGAAAAACTGGCCATTTCCCTGATGTTACTCAGCAAAATGATTTTTCACCTGTCTTTTGGACTTAACAAGAATGAGCATAAACTGTATCATTATTCAAGCTATGCAAATTTCTGCTGAAGTGTAAGAACTTCATTTCTGCTCAGTAATTTGCGGTTCGGAGATACTGGTGAAAATTCACCATAAAAAGGAAATTATGATCTATGTTGTTAAATTAATTAATTTTTTTAGGAATGATTCAATATTTCTAAAATAACTTTTACATTTCAGTGTTGGTCGGACCAGAAAAGCAATACAAAGATCAAGTACTTGAATCTCAGGAAGGAGCGATCAAAAACTGGCGGAGGGTCAGTGGCGGCCGAGAAGGAGCTGACTCCTCTCGAGGAGCGTATCCTAAATCTGGTGGGGTTTGATGCAGCAGAAGGATTACCAATCCCAGAAAGTGAACCTGTACCTGAGGTAATATTCATTTATTTAAAATTTTTTTAGTCTTTTGCCTTAAATTGCGAGAATTTTCCCCATACTGAATATTGGTTCTTTTTTCTCCACAATTTCTGTCTCTACTTATGTGGAAATTTGCATGTTTAAAATTCATTTTTCAGTGTCTGAATCTATGATGACGAGTTTTAGCATGCCGTCTGTACCTAAGAGCATACTTTTGTATTTGTATGGATAAATCGCAGTTTGTTGCAAAAAAGTTGAATGTCATATCTGTGTATGGCTTATCGACTCCTTTTTGATTGCAATTAGATACTTCAAAAGTGATTTTAAAATTTTCTTAGTTGCAATCAATGCTTGTTCTCAGAGCCTTTATTAATCTATATCTAACGATGAATAATTCGTGCAATTTTGCAAGGACATATTAATACCTTCTTTTTCTTCATTGTATGTTAAGAAAGTTATATTATAACGAAAGAGTTTGAATTTAAGATTTTCAGCTCTTATACTTGCCACAATATATATCCAATGTTTATTTTAAAAATATTATATGTATTGATTTTTTCGATTTCGTCTAACTACAATATTTCCAATTAAAGGCTTACTGAGCACTGGGCCGAGTACCAAGTTACCGAGTACTGACTAGTTGTCAAAATGACTATTTCTGCTCCACAACTTAAAATAGTATTTTTCACTTTTCTTCTTTACTTAAGTATTTTTTACTCTCTGGAGTCACAATCTGTTTCTTACTTTTAAAAAAATGATTGAATTTTTCATCTGTGCTGTTATCGTTATGCAAAAAATTTGAATGTCAAATTATGGTTGACTTTATTTTTTTATTGATTTTATAAATTTAGTTTCTTTAACATACCGTACAGTTGTATCTTATGAATCAAGCAATTGTAAATTCCTTTAATTTCTTTCCCTTGAACATTATTTAATTTTACAACTACTTGGCATTGGCCTGCTCAAAATTTGGTCAAGTTCTGAGTATGTACTGAGTACTCGGTACAACACTATTTGCAATGTAAAAATAATGGAGATACTTATAATTGCGCATTGCATTACTTATTGTTTCTCATTTTAAAAGTTTTACCAATAATTCTAAAATGTATAAATGAAGGTAAATTACATCAGGTAGGTCATTAAAGCAAGATGGGAAAATTTCGAAAGGTTTAATAAAGCAATGTGTAGATAAGGATGAGAAAATGCAATCTTACTTGTAAATAACTTTGTATTTTCAGAAAATGTTGTCAAAGCAGTTGAAAACTAGAATTTTTTTGTTTATTTAAGTATCTGCTATTTAGAGGGGGTGAAATGTGGAATTGCCTATGTTAAGGGGCTGGGACTGCAGAAAATTCTCTGCAAAATAGAAGTGTTTGCTAATCGGGAATTGCCATTAAGGAAGGTTTTACTGTTTATGAATTTGCAGTGTCATTCAAAATTGTTATGCTTGGAGGCAGGCTTTCAGGTCTCTCTCGTGATTGCAAAATGCCATTTCATTGATCTCTTTTATTCTTCTTTTTCAGGGATATAAGGAAATCCCTTTCTCTATTGAAAGTGACCCCTCTGGTGCAGGCTCAGTATTTATCCTACCCCACCAGATGGAAGCCAGTCGTCCAGGCTCGGTAACGATGGTAGACGATGTCGAACGGAGCACCTCTGCTGCCTCTAACCTGCAACAAGAAGACCTTCCAAGTACCTCTGCGGGATCGACACAGGTCGGTGATGCCCGGCTTCGCTCCTTTACCCAAAAAGGAGCGTCTGGGAAAAAAAAAATTCGGGTTAAGCCGGTGGTCATCCGGCCTGAAAATGGCAAAAAGCTTGTTGATGCCCAGGGGTCCTTGGCAGCAGCAACCAAAGAGGTGGCTGATGCATTAAAGGCAAAGAATGAGATCGATAGCCACCGTCTGGCCTTGGAGCAGGTCAAATTGGGCTTGCAAGAACGGCAGGTTGCTGCCTTTGAAGGTATTCTGGACATTTTGCAGAAAAAATTTGGTCAAAATGTAGATTTGTAAATAAATTTTGATTTTTGTGAAGAAATTTTGTGAATTTTTTTTTTTCAAAAAGGTCTGATTTTATTCTTGGCTACAAGTTAGATGGTTGATCTTGAAACCCTTTGTACCTCAGAAAAATAAAAAAAAAGATGTTAACTATAAAATTAAGTGTTCTTTTTAAGTAGTGTGGCATGCAGTTAAAAGTTAACTTCTTTTAGTGGTTGATGAAGATTGTATTTGAACACAGCTTGCCGAATTCTTGATAAATAAACAATTTTGTCATAATTAAGTCCTTCAAAGGTAAGAAATGAAATATGTTCTTGTAAAAAAATTTTTTTAAAAACTTCTTTTAAAACTAGTGTAATTTTTGTGACTCATGGGTGTCATAAAAACATTCTAACTACACATCAGATTACTCTTTTTCTGATAATATTGAAGACTGGAAATGAAAATGATTAATAATTGCTCCATCCATAAAAGTCATCGATTTGACTTATATTACTGTGTTAATTTTTATTGTTAATAAGGTGTGGAAACTTTCATGTGGATTTTAACAATTCTTGCTTCCCTGTGCTTAGTATGATTTATAGTACAATAAGATGTGTGAGCTATATTAGAATTTCCATTTTTGTGACAATGTTGCAGCTAATTTTCCAAATCAGTAGTGCAACCAGGGGGTGTGCTCGGAGGGTGGTCCGGACCTCACCGAGAATGGAGTTGATTTTTTTTGTTTAATATACTTTAGTATTGAAGAGAAGAAATGTGTCATTGGAACTTCAATTTTTAAAAAGTGTTGGGATGATTGCTTTTTTAAAACATGGATCAGGGACAGTCCTTAAGTCCCATATCTTAGCCTAACGTCAATAACTATTGCCTATAATATTGTGCCGCTATATAATCGTGTTTTGAAGACTTCAATTTTTAAAACTTTTCACGGAAGTCCACACAAACCTTCTTTTCGCAAATGTCAGCGGAGACTTTAAAACTGCATTTTCAAAACTAATATTTTGAAGTTCCATGAGAGAACACCCAATCAGATAAGAACATTTCTTCCAGTTCCCCCACTAAAAATATTTTCTGGTTGCACCACTGTTCCAAATTCAAAAATATAAGAGCTATGCTATGCCCGTGCTAACTGGCCACTATCTGCTAGCCCTTATTATATCTGGGAAAAACGTATGATTTGTTAAGTCATTATAAATTCAAGTATACAAGAAATGCACCACAAATGATAGAAATTCATAAAATTAATTTTAATCATAATAATAAATTTAAATAATTTCATCATCCTCTTCAACTGTGTCGAACATCTCGTCCTCTTCCCCCAGATCTTCCTCTTCCTCCCAGTGAATGCGGTCCATTACACACAAATTGTGCAGTATCACACATGAATTGGTGATGTGAGCTGCAGCTTCTGGCAGGTAGTGTAAAGTGCGGTCCTTTAAGAGGCACCTGAATCGATTTTTCAGGATACCATTGCACCGCTCAATAACACACCTGCCTAATGCATGTGCATCATTATATTGCTGCTCAGCGGAACCTGGACGAGCACCTTCTATTGGCACATGTAAGTGTGGTTCTTGCCGGTAACCAGCATCACCTAGCAAAAAAGTAATTATACATTTAGAGTAAAAAAATCTAGTTATACACATTTGCATATACAAACAAACTTCGCATATCAAAAAATTCTACAAATCGAAACATCTCTAATATTGCATTTATTTTTGACATGGTGGGGTATTTTACTCTACTTTTGACAGTAAGCTTTACATAAGTCAAAGTTTGGACAGAAAAAAAAAGCTAAGCGGCAGTTGCTATGTATTCAACAAGTCAGTTGGGGTTAAAGGGAACAAACAAATGGAAAAACTCAGGAATTTACAAAACAGCCAAGCTGTTTTTGATTTCATTTTTCTACTTGCCCTGTGAAACCAACTTCCTGCTATTCCTTTTTTTTCTGGTAGTTTTTCATTTCTTAATTTGCTCTGTTACCATAAAAATAAAAAAAGCCCAAGCCATTGAAAGATGAAATGCTAAAGGCATTTGAAATTTTACAACTTGAATTACATTCTGCAAAAAATTCATAATGAAGCTATTAATGGACCAGCAATAATTTCGAACACTGATATAGAAAACATATCAACTTACCTAAAAGCCACCCATCGCCATGGATTTTGTTTCCTGCATCAAAGGCCGTCTTTAAATTTGACGCACGCCAGATGTATGAATCATGAGAACTGCCAGGGTTACGAGCAACAACATTCAGGATTTTAGTATCCATGTCACAGATCTAAAAATTATTTAAAAAAAAAAACTTTCATGTTTTGCATAAATATATATCATTAAAAATAAACATACATCTCAGGCAGAATGTTATTACGGCATTGCAGATCATATAACACACACTTATAAAAAATGCTTATTTTGTTGAATTTTTCCCAGAATTAAATCATTCCCTAATTATTCAATACTTTTATCATGTTCAATCTCAGTATTGGGAAAATCATCATAATGGGGGAACATAGAGCCTTGTAACTAATTTTGCCACCCTACATTTAATAATACAGAACAATAAATAATAACAATAAATGATACAGAAATAAGCAACACCGATTCGTTTACGTCCCTTTCATGGTAGCAAAAAATATCGCCTCACGAAAGGTGACGTCACGCACCGAGAAAAACTAATTTTCTCGTTAACGACTTCGTTCTCGAGACAATCGTTGTAGGGCCCCAGAACCTGTTGTTGGTCGTCGCATTTATATTTGTACTAGATGATGTGCCCGGCGACACACGGGTTTAAATGTAATATGCCAAATCCAAGAAAATAAATATATGACTTTCAACTAAGCCCAGTAGAATCATATTTCTCAAAGATATTTTTTGCATGCAGTAGATTAACTGGCTGTGAAGGAGAACGTGAAATCAAACTTAAATGCGTTATTATATCCGTGTGATCTTCAGAAAAATGACTTAATATTTTCTAACTGTTGCCAAAATAAATTCTCTTTTTATTTAACCCGGTATCGATTATTGGCATAAATGAATATAAAAATCCTAAGAAAGCAATAAATTTCATACTTACTCCAGAGAAGCCTTGGTTCAAAATTTTCATCATGATTACTATCAATATTGTTGTTGCGTGGCAACCAAATTTTGCAACAATGTATTGAAAATTAAATCATTTAATGGGGAAATTACATGAAATTGACTATTTTCCATAATAACTTTTTTAAACTAAGCTTTTTAGAAATAAATTATATCTTATCCTGCTCCCTGTTACTGTAGCTATCTACGGTGAAAAAATGGTTAAAATCGGTCCAGTAGTTTTGAAGTTTACCCCGGACATACGCATACAAAAGTAGTCTTTTATGTATTTAGATATCATGCTGTAATCAAGATTGTTGCTTTGTTTTTTAACAAAAAAATTTATGCTTCAATTAAAAAACAATAAACAAATGAATAAATAAAAAGAACGCAATTTCTTAAATACCCAAAATAGGTAGGCCTTAATCCATTGAGTTATAGTGCCAGTATAATGAATCTTAAACGAAAAAGTGAGCTACATGCAACTGAGAAAAAAATTGCATTTCTTTAAAATCAAAATTAGTATTACAAACGTTCTTATGTGAATTATAATGTATTAAGTTGAGTCCCTCCCACGTGTAAAAAAAGAGATGCAACTGCAATAAAATTATGCACTTCTTTTAAATCAAAATTTGTATTACCAACATCCCCAGTAGGCATTTATTAAGAAATAGCGGTACCCGCACGGCTTTGCCCGTGGTATAAAATTAAAAATTCATTTGTAAAAAATTGATATAGCAGAAAAAATACTCTATTTTAGTTATTCAACTATAATTCTTTTAAAGAATGATATAAAAATTTGGCATGGACCCCACACTACTTCCTTTTACGTGTAAATTTCTTAGTAGATGCCTTAAGTGCTAAAATAGTGCTTGGAGTGAGCAAGATAACAATTCAAACATTTGCATCCCTAGTTTGCCACGAAACAATGCAAAAAAATGTTTTACAATGATTAATCTCCTAAATATCGCCGATTTTAACATCATTCAGTGGATTTTTCGCAAAATATCGCCAATAGCACCAAATTGAACCCAAATAAAAAAATAATTTTTTCGCCAAATTTGCCGCCAACTTGGCGATATGTCGCCAAATTGGCGTCAAACACTTGGCGACTAAAAGCT
This sequence comes from Uloborus plumipes, assembly GCA_038373865.1. Classification (NCBI taxonomy): domain Eukaryota; kingdom Metazoa; phylum Arthropoda; class Arachnida; order Araneae; family Uloboridae; genus Uloborus; species Uloborus plumipes. Next base: position 26,003 of record JAXGGA010014597.1, read on the forward strand.
TGGCGATATTTAGCCAAGTGCTCGCGCCAATTCATATCACTTTTGTCTGCATTGAAATTAACACTGATTTACCCCATAAAAGGGGTAAAAAAACCCCTTGGGGAAATTCGAATGCAACCCCAAGGGGAGATGCACAAAAATAAGCCAAAAGAGAAAATAAGAACAATTTTGCTGCTCACAGAAATCTTACCAAAGTTTAAAAGAAGAAGAAAGTTTTCTTTCCTAACTTCAAAAACAAAATAATAGAAATTTGGTGCATTATTCTTCACCATGATAATAAAAACAATAAACATCGACAAACATCAACCAGCAAATAATAAATTAAAAGCCAAACTCGTTCACTCAAGCCATTTACTGCAATTTATATTGAAATAAAAAAAAAGGAAATAAAATATGTTTTGCCAGACGATAAATTTAGAATGGTTTACTATCATGTTGTTTCTTTTTTGACCTCATTTAGTTAAACAATGTTTCCCTCTTCTATACAACTCGTCAGATCGCCAAAATATCTCTAAACTCACAAAAATGGTACGCGTCAGTTTCTTCCTTCTCTACCTTTTTTACAGAAAGGACTCGATTTCTCATTTGATTGACTGGTGCCATCTTATCACGATTTTATTATATTTCATTTGACTAATTTTAATAAGGCTTGGAGTTTGGATTGCTACAAAAACAAATACATTTTTAAAATTATTAATGGAAAAAGAACGAAACAAATAAACGAAATAAAAACGTAACCATGGTAACAACATTAAAAGTTGATTTCCGTTGATAAAATAATTCATTTCATTAACCATTTTAGAATCGTTTGGCTTGCTTTACTGAAGATAAGCCTTGAATTCCGGGATTCTAAAAACAATTGTTACAGCTCTCCTGATGATCGTAGAAACTTCGAAAAAACTTCATTTTGTGCAGAAAATTTCAAGCTTTCGAATGACATAAGACTTGAAAATATGTATGAAATATTTCTTCCCTATTTTATCGAATTTCCGCTAAGAATTCGAACAGAAAAAGAACGAAATGGAATTTTCGAAAAATCGCTTCGAGGTGCAAAACTACATGCTACAAACTAATTTTGTGCCAAGTGGCATGAAAATCGACCGAACGGTTTTGGCGCTACGCGCGTAACAGACAGAAAGAAAGACAGACCCACCTTCAGCTTTATTATTAGTAGAGATAGAGAAGAGAAGATAGAGAAGAGATAGAGAAGATAAAGGTGGTGTCTCTCTCAGCTCCCAATTTTGTACCACACACTAATGAAATGCTAACTTTAACACACATCAAAATTCAAAATAAAAATATAGTGGAAAAAAAAGTATTTCAATAATATTTTAAATAAAATAGTTAAAAAATTGAACATTTAATGCTTATTCCTTTACGGTTTAGTATTTTCTTAAAAGACTATTAATCATCGGTAATTTGATGATTAAATGATTGAAATTTCAAACACTGCGGGGGGCAATTTTTGGTGAAGCATTTATTCGCGTGCTTTCCAAATTCAAAAAGATTCATTTGTTCAAAAAAAAAAATCCACTAAAATAAGCATTTTTTAAAAAATTAGGACAAATTAGAATAAAAAAATATCTTATCAGAAACATCAGGACCGTTATGAAAACGAAGTATGCATTTCAATGACATCTAAAAGGATGCCTATTAAAATGGCAGGTAGTTCTGAGGGTTAATTAAGAAGAAAAGTTGGGTATGCGTTGTCTGCTGCCATAGCGTGAAAAATGTTCCTAAGTTTTTAAGTACAAACAAATTCTGTATCTGGGGGCAGACTAACGCAAGTCCAAAAATGGCGATTTTCAGATTATTAATGCATATTATGCAGAATCTTATTCTGCAATGAGAACACATGAATGATGAAGAGAACTGTTCAGTTATTTAGCAGCTTTAAAAGAGCACGAGTCCCATTCTTTGTATGCATCAGACAAATGCTTTCGCTCTCTTGAAAAGTAACAAAAATGGATTTGCGTTAATCTACTTCTGAGGTACAAAATTGTAGATCGTTGTAGTTTATTGTTTTTATATTTATTTCTGAAAGTTGAACTCAACAGCTATTTAACTGATAAAGTTGTTTTGAATAGCAATGTCTCAAAAAACCCAACCAAAGCGAAAATAGATGAAAGTATATTCCAAGAGAGCAGTCGCCAGGGTTGAAAAAAAAAGTTTTTTTATAACCCGCCCCCCCTTCCCCATTTTTGTTTACAACAGGTTATTTAGTTTAAACACTATTTGTAAGAACAGCTTTATATCCTGAAAGTCACTAAGACTTGATTTAGTAATTGTTAATGAATGTTAAACATTCACATTTTCATCTAATTTCATGATGGTTAATTAAATAAATACGAGTAAAAACTTGTAATTTCATTTCTTCATAAGTAGAGCTTTCTACAGAGAAATGTTGTTTGAAAATCTTCAACTATTAGTAATTTATTCTTAAATAGGCTGGCCTAAATAATCAGAAATAATTTATTATGATGGTTACGACTTAATTATAAATGATCAAGAATCAATTTGGCAACTTAATTACGTCATAACAAAAGCTCTTTACGATAAATAAATGAAGGTGAAATTGAAATCATATACAGTCGACGCTCGTTATCACGACCACACGTTATAAAGACCATCCTAATATAACGATCGGTGAGAAAACCCCCAACTGTATCCCAATATACTCTATGTTCTACAGGGACGTCATTTCATGAGGTTTTTCCAGGGGGGGGGGGGGGCAAAGGGTAAAAACACAATACAATTTCACCAGAAAACAACCAAAACCACGTCCACTTATATGTAAATACATTGATTTCTCAAAGTCAAGGGGGGGGGGGCAATCGACCCCTCCCCTAAATGACGAGCCTGACCTCTTATAGCGACCACTCGTTATAAAGACCGTTTTCTGTAAGACGGAGACGGTCGTTATATCGAGCGTCGACTGTATTCGTAAGCACAGAAAGCATTTTACAGTATCGACAAATGAATCCCAAGTCTAATGTGCATCACATGGCTTTAAAATTCAAAAGATCACCATGTACTTTGTTTTAAGATTTAATCACAGATCATGTGATAATTTACCTAATGTATCAGTGAGAACATTTATACAAATAGAAAAAAAAAAAGCTTTTAGAAAATCATTGTCAACGTATTTTACTTGTTTAATGCATTTAGGAAGAAAATTTCTTTATTTTCTAAAAAAATCATGATAGAATTATAAGCCTTAAAAAAAAAAACAGTTCTAAAGTCTTTTCCAATACCGATTTATTCCTAGTTTTTGACAGTAAAAATTTAAATAAACATTCTTTTCTTTTAACACATTACAATAAAAAAAACTTAAGTCATAAAAATTAATGGTTATTGGTTCTTACACAATATGTACAAGGGATATTTTTTCCGACAGTATTTGTTTAAGCGGGGTCGACAGTATTGGGATCAAAAAAGTTCTTTGAAAGGTGAAAACTTTGTATTATTTTTTTTTAAGAGCAGAGGTCCAGGAATATTTTTTGTTTTCAAAATTTGATACATCTTTTTTTCTTAATCTGACTGTCTCGTAGATGAAGCACATATTGTCGCTTTGGAAGAATAACGCTGCAACTCAAAAAAATCGAAAAATTACATTTTTATATCATTTTGTTCAGAAAAAACCGCTCTTTATGATGAACAAGGTTACAACTCAAAAGTGTCAAAAATATCTGCTAAGGAGCAATTTTTGGAGAACACTGACGTAACTCAAATTACCTTCACTCATTTTAAAATTACGTCATTAGTTAAAATGCCATTGAAGTCAATCATGCTACATTAGAAAAGAGATTAAAATGCGGTTTTTTTAATGCTAGTTTCATTAAAATAGTCGCAATAGTTTTGAGCGCAAGCGCGATAGAAGTTTCTGAGAAGTTAAAAATTGCTCTTGTGAAAAATGAGCTGTTTTGAGTTGCAGCGTTATTCTTCCAAAGCGACGATATGACAAAAAGTGTGAGGGCCATGGTGGCCCGATCGGTAAGGCATCGGACTCGTGTCCGGAGGGACCGGGGTTCGATCCCAGCCGATCAAAGATCCACCGTCTTGATTAATGGTGGCTGCGAGGCGTTAAAAATGTCGTGGTCACAAAGTCCTCCAAGTGAAACGATACCTCTGGGGGTGCTGAGCCCATGGTTTGCTGGACCCTAGGTTCTGGTTCAAAATTAGGAACAGAGCGCTCTTCAGGGCCCTATCCCGGTTAAACCACGAAGCTGTGGTAGGTACGGGGGACTCTGGAGTGTGAAATGAAATGAATGACAAAAAGTGTGCTGTTATTAGAGCCAATTTTTGTGCTCTTGTTCTTTAGATTTTTTTTTCTCTTGTAATTGAGACATTTGCCAGAACTAAAATTTATATATACAGTATAACTTCGATTTAACGATACCCGATTTAACGATTTCCCCAATTTAAAGATACATTTCATTGGTCCCGACTCATATGCCTTGAACTTGATGTTAAAACTTCCTCAATTTAACGATAGCTTTCCTCGATTTAACGATGATATCGGGCAGGGCCAAATTATCTCTCGTCAAACATACAGTAGTAAGTAGTATATGTTTAAAATATTTTTCTAACTATTTTACTTGCAACAGAGATGAAACCTCATGTTCCAATAGTAAAAAGATTCATCCTTCAGTAACGTCCAAACTTCTAGCATTCCAAACACAATTTTTTTGCACCTTGAGAGGAGAGTGATCAGTAGAGAAAAATGAGGTCGAAAAAAGTGAAATTTTCTCAACAAAAGAAAACAAAGATCGATGAAATAACTTTGGAAATAATATAATGCGCAGTTTTCTTATAGAAGCAAAATAACGTATGTTTAAGCGTTCACTTAATTATCAGTAGTTTAATCCGCTTAACTTATAAGTGCTTTCTCGATTTAACGATATCCTCGATTTAACGATAATTTTTTACAGTCCATAGGCAATCGTTAAATCGAGGTTATACTGTACTATGGATTGCATAAACGATATATTATTTATCCCAACAAATCATAAGCAATCAAGCACATTTTGTAGAAAATAAAGTTTTGGTTAACGAACAAAATTTTTGGGATATATTGAACTGTAAAAGGGAAAAAAAGTAATAAGTACAGCTACATGGACTTTTTCTATAGATAAATTTAAAAAAAACTTGGATGATCAATCTTGTACAGTTATGTATTTTATAGAAAAAGTTGTATTGATTAAAAAGAAAGGAAAAACTACTTAGCGAACCTACATTACGTTAAAAATAGTAAAAAGCTTGGAAATTTATTAATTTGTAACTTATCTCTAAAGTTTTGCTGATTAGTTTGCATTAATTAGATTTTACATTTTCATTTCCACTAATATGTAAAACTGTTGAAAACATTTGAAAAGAATATTTACTATTTTATAAAAACCCAATTTTTTTAAAACCAAGTGGTTCAAACCAAACGACCCTGGCAGCAGCAAATAGTACAAATTAACCATTTCTATTGGAAAACATATTTACAATGCTAAAACAAAGTTCAGATTTTGTTAAATGAATATTTTATTTATTCTATTTAATGTACATTATTTTCATTTTATGCAATACAAAAAAATGCGATACAGTAAATAAAGAAATTGTATTAATTCTCACTGAG
>JAXGGA010014598.1:0-31618 GCA_038373865.1 Uloborus plumipes
AATAAATTAAAAAAAAATAAAAGAAATAAAATTTACCTAAAAATCAAAAAAAGAGTGGGGTAAACAAATTAAAAAAAAAAAGAAATTGAACAAAACAGAGCTGGGTTTTTTTCAGTGACTTACATGTGGGTGCCCAGTGTTAGAAATAAGCTGTGGTCGTTAGTCGTATTTTGCTACCAAAATTTTCCATTTGACGCCTAAACATCCAAACCCAGGCGCCAAGTTTGATGCCTAAAGATTTTAGATTTTGGGATCGCAGAAAGCCTTTCTTGCCTGACTCATCATGAGAGACGAAAAGAAAAGAAAAGGATTACTGATAACATTTCTCCTGCTCCCTGCAGTTTGTCCGCTCCGGGCGGCGGCGGCAGCAGCAGTTAGTTTGTCTGCTCCAGCAGTTTGAAATGCATGATGGGATACGCCTTACATGTGCATGGTTATGATGGTGGTGCCGTGTTTTTTGTTTTTTTTGTTTCCGTGTTTTTTGTTTCCCTGTTTCTGTGGTTCATGTTTGTTTCTGTGTTTTGTTCAAGGCTCCTTATTGTCTTCATAATAGAAAAAGGCTGTGATAGCTTTGAGCAAGCAAAAAATAATTCAAAACATCCATCAAAATTTCCAACTCTATCTGCTCCATGCACCCCCCCCCCCTCCTTTTCTAATGCTTATATATTATTAGGCTGATAGCTGAACTTGTGCACTTGAGTCAGCGAAATTATCACTGTGTTGTGTCTACAACCCGCTTGCTCGCTTGGCTTGTTGGGAGCTATAGATGACACAGGATATATCTCTTATTTTCAAGGAGTTTGTTTAAGGAAAAAGAAATGAATAGCAATTGCAAAAAGAAGGGATAAATGCAAATGTATTTGAAGCTAATTGGACAATTGGACAAAGTTACTTTTTACATTTTGATGAAACTTTTAATGTTTTTTTAGTTAGTAGATCATTTTAATGAAACATTTAAGTTATTGAATTCAAGTGATTAATTTCGAGAGAACTTCCGATTTTTTTCACAAATCTTCCTATTTTTTTATTTGAAGAGATTGGCAGGTATACTTTGGCAAACTGATTCAAAAGATTTCCAAGAAATTTGGGTGGTAGATGTCCATGGGAAAATTTAAGACTGAGTTTCTGAGGGGGGGGGGGGGCAAGTTCTTTTTTTCTTTGAGCAAACAATAGCTCTAATAATTGCCTACATGCTAATTATTGTTTGATTTTTCGTAATATTTTTGAAAATTTGTTTAGATTTTACGATTGTATATGGATAATCTTTATTTTTTCCAATTCTACTAATGAGTTTTACCTTTTTAGAAATTAATCGAAAAACTAGCAGTTTTTTTTTTTTTTTTTTTTTAAATCAAATTTCAGCCATTTTTCCAAAATTTGTGCCAAATGGATTATTCCAAAACTAGCGATTTTTTTTACAATCCAACTTAACATTTTTTTTCCAAAACTTTTGATGACTGGTTTGTTTGGATTTTAATATTGAAAATGACTGATTAATTTATTTAGACTTTGATAATTATCATACTTTTTAAAAAGCATTTAGAAAGTGAGTAAAAGAGTATCCTCCACCCTTAATTTAGAGCTATTCAAGAAAGTAACTACAATCCTGAGTTAAGATGATAAAACTGCTGGTCCTACTGAGTTAGGTTTTCTGCCCTTAATAGTTTATATACCTTTTGCTCCCCTTCTCCTTAGAGACAGGTATAGCTCTTTAGAAAACATTTTGCTCGGCTCTTTTTTAATCACTTGCAATGTTTTTGTCTATATTTTCCTTTAAAGAATTGCCCTTTCACTTTAAAAGTTATTTTAGACACCAATGCCTTATCATTTCTATTTAATGAATAATGTTTTTTCCTATGAGAAAAGGACATTCTGCCTTTTTCAGAACTCTTCTGAACTTCTTAGAAAAAATACATGATTTCTCGCTTCATGATTTTGGAAGGTATGTTTTCATTATTTAGAATCATCCCAAATAAACTGGTAGGGCATTGCCCCCCTCCCCCTCGCTCCCCATAAATCCGTCCATGTAGTTGCTGCATTTTTCCTGCTCTCTATTTGAAGGGTTATCCACTGTTCTGGAAAGGGGAGAGACGAAGGATACTGGGACAACACTATGAAACCCCCCTGACCCCCCATAATTAAATGAAAAGGAAATACATAGTAACATTGCGATATATCGGCACATCGCGATGTTATACTGGTGATGTATTGCGATGTTAAAATCTGCAACATCGCTCAGCACTAGTCTGAAGCAATAACATTCTATACCATGCTCATTTTCATACATTGCCAGTAACATATCGTACATGGATTGTGTTTCTGTTGCATTTCTGTTGAATAAGGGTGTCTTATTAAATCAGGATTTCAAGTCCAGTCAACAGTGCAGCATAGCTAGTAACAAAGCCAATAGGATGCTTGGGTTTATTAAAAGATCTATTTCAAACAAATCTAAGAAGGTTCTTCTGCCTCTATATAGAAGTTTGGTAAGACCTCATTTGGAGTATGCTGTTCAGTTTTGGTCTCCTTATCTGAAGAAAGACATTAATTTATTGGAAAGGGTACAAAGAAGGGCTACAAGGTTAGTAAATGGATTTTCTAATTTAGACTATGATTCCAGACTTAGAATGCTTAATATGTATAGTCTTGAGCAAAGGAGAACCAGAGGGGACATGATTCAGTTATTTAAATTTGTTAAAATGAATGATGTTGCAGGGTTGGAGTTTTGCAAGGAAAGCAGGACAAGGGGTCATTGTTTTAAGCTGTTTAAACCTCAGGCGAACCTGGAAATTCGAAAAAATTACTATTTTAGCAGGGTAGTGGGAACTTGGAACAGCTTACCGGAAGAGGCGGTAAAGAGCAATGGAGTAGATGGCTTTAAGAGGGCCATTGATCTTCATTGGGGTCTTTAATTTGACTAGGACCAGCCAAGTTGGGCCCTGAGCCTGCTGCTGGTCGCCACATTTGTATTTGTATTTGTATTATAAAGATTTTTTTTTTAATTCTGATTATATTTGAATTTTTTAAAAAATGACGCCTAGATTGTTCATTTTGACGCCTAGAAATTGATCCTAGGAGTCACAATGACGCCTAGACTTAAATTTCTATTTCTAACACTGTGGGTGCCCACTCCCTCTCCCCCTGCATATTATTCTGCAGGTGCCCATGCTAACAGCTAAATTATGTCTAATGTTAATTGATGATATCAAATTTTGTGAAAGGTATGCTTGTTGATCTGAAAAAAGTTTCTAAACAGACAATAAAAACCATTCCACACCGCTTTATATTAATTAACTACACAGAACATAGTCAAAGCCTGATCACGAAAAAGGTATTACAGTAGTTTTTACGTAAAAGAGGAACAAACATCCATACATCCAAACAAATTTTCGCATATATAATAGTAATCAGATTCGTGTGTAATAAATGTTCTGTAAGAGAAATATTAATAAATATTTTTATACTTTAAATTCTCATATTCAATTTTTTTTAAATTAATATATTGAGAAAGAACCGTATTGATATCACACAATTCCATTCTGAGAAAGAAAGAACTGACCACTGTTTCATGTATGATTCATACTTATATTTTATCTGTTTGAATCTATTATGTATAAGAGTTAGTTACTTAAAATAAAATTAGCACACTAACCTAATATGCAAGAAAAAGTATTTTGCTCAATTTAACAAACTATTTTGGTCAAATTGGTACAATGTATTGCAATCCATACGATGCTTTGTACAGTTTTAAACATTTTTTTTTCTTTTTTTTATTGTCTGAAAAGGTTGAATAGAAATAAAAAGTACAAAGCTAAAAGGAAGAAGTTAATTGATTTTATTTAGCGTCTCTCCTCTGCCATTTAACGAGATTTTAACAGAACAAACACTCATTCTGCCTATTTTTTTTACTTTCCCCAGCTTTTTTTTTTTTAAACAATTAGTTTTAATGAAGCAATTTAAATAAACTTACTTTTTAAGGCCATGAATACATCCAGCCAAATCTTTGGTCATTTTGCCAGAATCAACTGTATCAACACAAGCTTTCTCCAAAGTTTTACAAAACCTAAAACAAAATCAAGTAATGAGTATAAAACTGAGGACAGCTTAACAAAATAATAAATTAATAAAAATTAAATTAAACAATCATCTTTACTAATATTATAAAGAGAGAGGATAAATTTTGTAGATAAGTATGTTCTGGAACCACTGAACCGATTTAAAAAATTCTTGCTGAATATGAAAGGTACATTGTCAGATTGAAACATGGGCTTCTGTTTGGAAACATTTGATAAGCAATTCTTTTTTTATTCGAATTCAAGACCATTTTTACATAAATCGCCGAATATTGGGGTTAAAAATCAGGGGTCGAAAAATCTTAAAAATTTTACATGCCCTGCCGGGCATGTTTGTCTAAAAAGTACATGCCCGAATAAAATTTTTACATTCCCAGTTTTATTTTTGTTGTTTATAAATAAAAACATTTGAATTTGTTGTACAGCGTTAAGACATTGATTGCCAAGCTACAAAACATACGTAGCATATGAGCTGGGCTAAAAACAATGTACCTGTCAATTAGCTTTTACTTTCATCTCCTCAGAAGTCAAATATCTATATTAATGTCATTGTAAAAGACAAATTCTAATCTGGAGGAAAGCAGCAAATCACATACTAGCTAACTCAAATTCTATTGTCAGCTAAAATGATGTGCTACAAATTATCATTATCTCCTACTTGGGCAGTCAACATGTTAATCAGACAAAATATTAAATTAGCAGTTTTGTATCTGAATTAAGAATTATTTTAATCTCAACACATATGGTAATTTTTTCCAAAATAAGAATTAATAAACTTTAGGAAAGAAATATTTGATCATAAAATTACATGGCCAGCTGGGCATGTAAGGGTTGAAGATTCATGCCCAATCAGAAATTTTACATGCCCTGGGCATGTCGGGCAATATAATTTTCGAGCCCTGTTAAAAATTACTTGCACACATTAATGTTATATATCGTTGGAAGCAATAAAATTTTCTTCGTCCTATGCAATTTGTTCCGATTCTAACTTAAACACAGAGCGAGTTATTCAATTTTTAAACTTGCTTTTCGCAAGGCTTCGCCTGATTTCAAGCAATACTTGGTTCATTAAAACTATCAATAAAAAATAAACTAAATATTTCAGTTTTGATTTTTACGCCATTGGATAGAGCGATATTTTTAACCCCAGAATTGATTCGACTTACAGTCGAAGAACCAAGCTTTTATCTCCACTAGAAAAAAAGTTACAAGCGTTTGAACTTTGAGTTCGAAAACATCTTTTCTAATCAAATTATTAATGTTTTATTGCATTGCTATGGCTACGTCTTTTGAATGTATTGTTGGTTCCCTCTTTCTTATTTTGTTACTTAAAAATATTTTATTTTATGGCGTTTTGAAGCCCACCTCTGATGATTATAACAAGGCAAATAATTCCTTTTAGTTCGGAACAATTGCAAAGATTTTAGCTTTTAATATTTAATTGTGACATAATGTAGCAATTTGATATTTGACAACAAACGTGCCTTTTAACTTTCAAAAAAATAGTGGGGAAGACCGCAGATTTTGTCGATATAGTTTTTGTTTCGTACTGCTCTGCTCTTATACCCATAAAATCTAGAATGTTGCTTAAATTGAAAATAACTAAAAAATATTAGTCTCTGTTAAGCATGGTAAGTTTCGCCAAGTGGGAACTGCACTTAGTTTTTTTAATTCGTGCATTATGGATACAGCGACAACAGCAAAAATCCTTTAAATTTTACCACAGGCAAAACTGTGGCGGGTAACTAGTAAATTATAAATATAGAACATATGCAGTACTTAAAAAAGCATTATAGTAAAGTACAAAACATTTTTGCATTATTTTATGAAAAATTATGGACGTGTAACAATAAAACATACATAATTCTATCAAAAACTATATTTAAAAATATAGCAAAATAGTAAAAGTATATATAAAGGTTAACAAAAGCAAAAAAACTGGTTCTCCAAGGCTACAATAAGTTAGAACTTTTTAAACTAATAAATGAAACACTCATCATACTTTTGGGATGGTTATATGTAGTTAGTAATCTCTTAAGAACAAAATTGAAATGTTTTTACAAGTAATAATTTAAATTCAAACAATAGAAATGTACCAGATTAAATTAGATAACAATAAACCTGGAACATATTAGTTTCATATTTTTGTCAAAGGTCCGTTAATGAACCTAGTTTCTTTCTAGATTGATACTTGTGTGTGTCTATATCCTAGCTGCCAGTGAGGCTAGGTTGGCTGCCTCAGCACAACCCACCTATAGCAAGATGTTTTTTATTTTAACATTTTTGCTCTCTCAAAATTCCTATCCTTTAAGTTCCTTATTTGTTCCTGCTATTCAAAATTTAGGTTTTTTGCATCTTTAACTTGCAATCTTTTCCCAGGGGGCAGTCCTGAAACTGCAAACTAATTCCTCCATTACAGTCTTCAGAGGACAAGAGATAGGACATTTCTTTCCATTATACCTAAATAACACATAATAATAGATTTTCCATGATTAGCCATTTTATCACAAACACTGGTCTTGATTCTATTGTTTTATTTGCTAAAGGCTACATTACAGTATATTTAGCACACTAAACTGAAAATGAGTTGGTAAAAAACACCTCCCTTACAATTGCTCTTTTACATTGATTCATGCATAAAACAAATGCCGTGGATAATTTATGTAGACAGAGGCATCCAATAATGTACACACAAAAATCTAGGCAGCTATTATTTATTGTCGGCTTTTATTCCAATTTGCCGTTAAATCAAGCACTATTAAAGAAGTTTCAGAGCCTAAGGGTTTACTTTTCTCAAATATTCTTGAAATTATTTCAGTAGGGCAAGGACTGTCTAAATGTTTATTGAACTTCAGAGGTGAAAACACTAAAAATGAAAACCTGATCCACTCTTCGAAAATTTCCTACTTTTTTTTTTTTTTTTTCCTCTTCAAAATTTTAATACTGTTGGATACCAGAAAATCAGTGACAGAACTTTCAGAGGGTGTCATTTAATTCATCAGGTTTACATTCAATTGCCTACTCTTTTTTTAAAATGTGAGAAACATGGTATAGTTGCCAACCCTAAAGAATGAAAATTCAGATGGTTCTATTTTCTATATAAGATGTATATGGTAAAATTTCTTCTCCAGGCACATGGTAAAATTTCTTATGTGCCTGGCAAATGAAATCTTGCACATACATTCCGGAATATAAATTAAAAATCGAATGTTTTATTATTTAAACAGCAATAAAATATTAATTTTATCTTGAATAAAAAGCAATTCACACTAGATTTAAATTCCCAGCGTATTTGAATGTTAAAATTCTTAACAATGCAGGTTAAGAACATTTTTAAAGTACAAATAAATAAAAATTACTTTTTCAGATCTTGATTTGAGTCTAACTTTGCCCTGTGTTCTAAGCCCCTAGTCCATGCGAAAATGCTTGCAATGGGATTGGTGCTAGTTGAATTCCCCTAAAAATGTAAACAAAAAGTTATTTATATTCAAATGATAAACCACAGATTGTATAAAGTACACATATAGGGTTACCATCACAATTTTGCTTGAAAATAGTTGCTTTTTAGCTGCCTAAAATGCAAAAAATAGTCGCATAAATAGTCTCCTCAGAGCAATAATTATGTTGCATTTTCAATCCATGTAGTTGCTTTTTCCGTTTTTTTTTTTTTTTTTTTTTTTTTCAAATTTGCCAACTCAAGAAGTATATTGCCTGACACTACCACACAATAGAACATCTTAAAACATGTCAACAGCAAGTAAATACAAGAAAATCAGAACTTCATTATTCAGATCCAACATTTGTTTCAACATTTTTACTTGGTTCACTCAGCAATTTTTTAACAGCACGTTTTAGAAACGAAAGTTGTTTTTTCCCATCCCTGTTAGAAGTGTCATAAATGAAATAAAAAGGAAATTTAATGAGGACTTTTTTTATTTTTTTCGGAATTCAAATTAAATTAAACATATTTACTCAGATAAAAAAAGAGGAAACAATAAATTGAGTCTGAATGATTAAAATTAAAACAAATAGATAATTACAATATAGTTAAAAATCTCAAACATTTAGATGATAATATGGAGGCATTTTTGGTTTTTACCACAGGTAGTTAAAGCTTACCTGTCTAAGTGTGTTCAAAATATATTAGCAAAATGTCTCACATTTAAGGGACAGATTATTTTCCCTCTTATCTGTATATTAAATGAAATGATCCAAAATAAAAATATTAGTTGTTTAAAAACGGAATCAATAGACTTATAAAAATTTGTAACACATTAAAACATTATATAGGAAATACATATGCAAGTTCAGTTCCAAATATATGAAAGAAGCACATTCTTTGAAAAAGAAATTACTTTTTGATGTTCTCTATAATGCCTTGTAACAGTGCCGTGAGCAGCTTCAGATTCTATTGTCTTACCATCAGGACATACCAAGACACTTGTCATTAAACCAAGAGATCCATAACCTAAAAGAAAAGATGTTTTAATTGGATACAAATGGAATTAATAAATATGAATTAAAGTTAATCAAAAAAATGGTTAATTTTAAATACTACACAATTTTTCTCCATACAAAATTTGCAAAAATAGTTAACTGAACATTTTGCATTTAATTTTAAATCCAAATGTTTATTTAAATATGAATTGTTTTGCTGATGGTGTCAATGGGATGGAGGTTGTAGAAACTGATGAACAAGTAAATCAGCTGCAACAGGATTTGAATCATATTACTAAGTGGGGTATGGCAATCAATTGTTGCATTTAGGTCATGGAAATAAGCATACAAGCTATTATTTACAGGGTTCGGTCATTAGTAAGGCAGATAATGTTACGGATCTAGGTGTTTTAATAAATAAGGACTTCAAGTTTAGTCAACAGTGCAACATGACTACTAACTAAGCCACTAGAATGCCAAGGGCGGATAAAAGGGAGGGGCGATCGCCCTTCCCTTGAGGGACTCTTCTCCAACAGTTTTTAGTTCAAAAAAGGTCATTTTAGTTGATCTTTGATGATATTAAGAGAAAGGGTGGGGATTTGGGACTCTGATCTGGAACTTTTTTGAAATGGAAGACCAAAACATTTGTAATCAACATGTGTCAAGTAGAATGCATGGAGGAAAAAATGGGCAAGAAAGAAAAAAATCAATCGCCCCTCTCTAGGAACATTTCTGGGTTCGCCCTTGTAGAATGCTTGGGTTTATTAATAGATCTATTTCAAACAAATCTAAGGTTCTTCTGCCTCTATACAGAAGCTTGGTACAACCTCATTTGGAGTATGTTGTTCAGTTTTGGTGTCCTTGACATAATTCAGTTAATTTAATTTATTAAAATGAATGATGTTAGGGGGTTAGATTTGTGCACGGAAAGCAGGACAAGGGCTCATTGTTTTAAGCTGTTTAAACCTCGGGCTAATCTGGAAACGCTGAAAAATTACTATTGCAGCAGGGTAGTGGGAACTTGGAAGAGTTTACCAGAAGAGGCGGTAAGGAGCAATGGAGTAGATAGCTTTAAGAGGGCTATTGATCTTCATTGGGTCTATAATTTGACTAGGACCAGCCCAGTTGGGCCCAGAGCTTGCTGCTGGTCGTCGCATTAGTATTTACAGATCTAGCAACAAGTTTACTATATCCGATGGTTTACTATATTAAAAATAATTTGAAAAAACATTCATCAACACTTGTGGGAATGGTGGTCGTAATAGTATAACATTTGCTCATACACAGTCCAGTCACATTAATGTGACCACCACGTACAGCTGGTCACCATTGAGTGGTGACAGGTAGCATTTTCTGTTAAATCACGTTTAATGCTCCATCGGACCTATAGACGTTGGAGTATAAGACGCGAAACCTCTGAAACCAAACATCATGCTCATGCAGCAATGCCGGAACGGTTCAAGCTGGAGGCGAGAGCATTATGGTCTGAGGAATGTTTTCCTAGCATTCTCTAGGTTCACTCATCATTGTGGAATGCACGATGAATCAATACAAGTGCGCCTCTATCCTTGCGAACCATGTCCACTCCTGTATGCGCATTGTTTTTCCTCAGGCTGATAGCATCCATGAGCAGGACAATGCAAAGTGCCATACAGCCGCCAGTGTACGCGCGTGACTCGAAGATAATCAGGATGAGTTTACCCTTCTCCCCTGGCCAGCAAACTCTCTTAACTCAGTCCCAATCGAGAATATGTAGGACCATCTCTGTCAGGTTATTCGCGCCATGGACCCGCCTAATCTAGCGCTGCTGGCCACGGCATTGAAGTCGACAGGGCTCAAACTACTAGTAAACACCTTCAGGGCCCTAACTGAGTCTCTTCCTGACAGTCTCGCAGCAGTCCGCTGTGCGAAAGGTGGCTATTCCGGCTTTTGACAGGTGGTCACATTAATGTGACTGGACTGTGTATATTGTTAATTAAATTGATACTCAGTTAAAAATGGAAAATAAGAACATTAGCTAAAGCTTTATTACATGTACATAAATTGAAAAAATCAACATGGAAAATAAATTATGCCCTCGAAACTACATACCTTGTGCTACAACATCAGACTGTACATCCCCATCATAATTCTTGCAAGCCCAAACAAAGCCTCCAGATGATTTTAAAGCTTGAGCAACCATGTCATCAATCAATCTATGTTCGTACCAAATGCCAAGACTTTCAAATTTGCTCTTGTAGTCTCTATAAATTTAATATCACATGACACTTTAAAAGGATTGCAAAATTAAAAAGTAATAATAAGAGCGCTGTAAATTTAAACATGAATACTCAAATAAGATCATTTACAGAAATTAACTTATAGAAAGACAAAACTGATTCAAAAACATCACATACTTCATACTGCATGCAAATAAAATACCTCTTGAAAACTAATATGTCTTATAATGACATGTTAAATTAGTGTGTGGATGAGGTATCATCAATTATTTGCTAAGAAGTTCATAAAACCTCGATCAAATAGAAGATAAAACATAAGCTTTCTACAAGCGCAACTGCTTTCAATTGGAGAATAAAAACTGCTCTTTAATTACGCTTGCTTCTTTATCAATTATAGAGAAAGAGGCAAAAAGTTTTAACTCCTAAAGGAGAAAAACGTATCAAAATTAGAAGAAAAACAAAAGGTCATAGAAAACTATACTCATCAGTCAATGAGTTATTGAAAGCTTATTGAAACAGAACAAAATAACTGTTTGAAAAAGCTAGAAAACTCATGTGCCTTGATGAAGTTGACCATAGTTATTAAATATTTTTAAACAGATAAAACCGAAAAATTTGCTTTAAAAAAAAATAACCTACCTGTCATATATTTCTTGAAACAGATCTTTGAATCTTCCATCATAACTTTTTAAAATAGTATTTTTAGTACTCAAGTACAATGGCCATTTTTTCATCACTGAATATTCAAAACAGCTCTTGGCAAAACCTTTGATTGACTACAAATCATACAGAAATCAAGAATATAATATGAATAATTTTGCATATGAACACAAACAAAAATCAAAACTTCTAAATAATATAATCATGGTATTACTGTAGTCTCTGTTTAATGTTCTTGAAATTAGACAATAATTTGAACAATAACCATTTGATAACAACAACCAATTGAATTTTTAAATAAATCAAGGAAAAAAACCTCTCCTTATATTTATGTACTTATTATTTCCTTTAAAATATAAAAATTGTGTAATTTTACAAAATCATAAACTGTTGATTGATTGTAATTTTTCAAGCTCATTTATGAGTATTAATAAGTTACCGCTCCTAAGTCGTGGTTAAGGACAGACTACATGAGATACACTGAGTTCGGTCATGCCATCCAGGGAGCAGTTTCATCACTAATTAAAACTCATCAGTCTGGAATAGGCAACAAAACGAGCTTGCAGCTACAGTAAATTTAGCACACCAACAAGAGACTGCAGCAATGGGACGGTTCGACTCTTAAATTGAAGGCAAAGCTCGAGTGTTAAGCAATAAGCTACCGCCCTAAAGTCAGGGCTAAGGCAGAACTACATCAGATACTAATTTTGTTTTATAAATTGTTCATAATCAGGTTTTTCTTAAGTAGTCGTCTACTTCAGCTGCAGTCTGTTTTTGTTTCATTTATCTCTTCTAATAAAAGAACATTAAAATTTCTCAGAATTTTCCAAAGTAGAGATTGAGAAATGTTTAATTGTGCTGCAGCATTGGATGAACTCATTTTTGCCAATCAGCTTAACTATTAACAATGTTGCATCTTTTGTTTTATTCTTATAAACCCCTTCATTTTTCTGCTGTCCTTGTTATTATACAAATGTATGCAAGTGAGACATTAGACTTATTTAGTAAATGGCTCGAAAGGGATCATTGATCACCTGCAGATGTATTTTTTTTACGAAGTTCAGAAATGTGTCATTTCAAACTTAAATGTAATTCTCATGTCCATAGGGTGCAAGAGAATTCTTGAAAATTTAAGGAAAAGAAAATCAATTTAGGAAACTAAAAGAATTCCTTCTAAATACATAGTGAATATTTCTCAAGCAGTTGAGATGGAATTTGAAAACTGATAATGTTACTTGATGTAATGTTAATCTAACACTGAAATGCATAGACAAAATTAAAACCAAGTGATTTAACAACACTGAGCAATCGATAACATACACCTTGATCACAAACAGGAAGAAAGTACTGTATATTGTAATAAAATTGCTAAATACTCCTTATTTCAAAATTTTGCTTATAAATTAGCCTTAGATTTTTCCCCCCTCTCTCGTTACATATGAAACATTTAAAGTTGAGATTTCCTTTATCATTACAGTGATTTGTCGTGACTGTAACAACTAAATTCATATTGCTAAACATTAAATTTTCCATAGCACTTAAATACAGCAGCCTAAAATATTCACAATAATTGGTAGGCTAAATTCTTTTCAGTATTCTTAATTATTTTTTCCATATTTAGAACTTTATATCATTATTATATAATATACGTTTCAAAACACAAGCTGTTATGTAAGACATTGCATAGATCACATTTGATCATGGGTACAAGTTAGGCCATGCTTCTAAGACGGAAAATATTTGAGACGCCCCTCCCATGCATACCAAAGAAAATGAAAAAAAAAAAAAAAAATACATACATTGTTCATTAAATTGTCTAAACTGGGGGGGGGGGGGGGCTTAATTTTACTTTTAGTAGCAAGATCATGGTTTTAAGTATAGTAATCGAGAGGGGGCGGGGGAAGGATTTGTCGAGACTTTAGCTTAAAAAACCTATTTTTAGACGATGTTTAGTGATATTAGGATAAGGTGGGGCAATTTTTGCCTACATTAGAGGAGGCACAGGTAATAAAATCCTAAAAACGAAATTGTAGGTCATATTTGATGAAGTTAAGGGAAGGGAATGTATGGGGTCGAAGAGAATCAACACCGACAAAGGAATTATGCCATTGCAGTTCGTTTATTCAGAAAGAGAAAGAAAGGCTTCGATACAAAAGTTTTGGATTGGAATAAGGATTAAAATGTACTTTTAAGAAATCTGATTTTATATTCCCTTCAATTTTGTTTCCTTTGGAAGTAAATATTGAAGGATTGAGATATATTTTTTCCGTCCCATGGTCCGTCTTGGCGATTTTGTCAAGACGGAAATCCGTCCTGAGACGGAAGGTCTTGCATCCATGCATTTGATACATACTAACAATCAGAACCAAAACTACATAATAAATTGCTTTTTTTTTTTTCTTAATCACAAAAATGAATAAAAAATATTTTCAACTTACATCATCAGTGTTATACATTGCCATGGTGACACCTCCAGTCTGTTGAAAGTTATACACTTCAACCTTCCTTGCTTCACTACCATCATGAGGTGTGTACAAGATTTCAACTCTACCAGGCTTCTCAATCACCAAATCTGTGCATTTATACTAAAGAAAATTGAGCAAAAAAATAATTTAATTATAGCTTTCCATATAATCATTCCCTAATCAAAATAACAGTTATAAGAAACCTGTTTTTTCTGCAACACAGCTATCTTACAAAAAATTATTACATATTTGTGTTACTGAGATTACTCTGAGGGCAACACAATAAAACAGACTAAAAAACAACATAAATAAATTCAAATAGAGCAAATCAGAATGCCAAGCGAATTTTGAGGGCATAAAAATTATGATTTTGATTCGAATTGCCATGAATATGGCAAATTCATGGTATTACTGTATTTTACGAGACAAAAGGAAGTGCCACACATTAGGAATTAGGAGGGATGTTATTAATTCAGATTTGATAGTTTGGAACGTGGCATGCATTGGGTAGACCGGGACACGTTTAAACAGATTTCTTTCAATGACTTTTCTATTTTTTATGTTTCAAGTTAGGAAATTTTAGATGTTATAGTATTATAAAGCAGTTGATAAAGTTTAGTTTGTGCATTCAATTTTTGCCTTGTTTGGGTAATTAAAGAGTCAAAACGATAATTTTTAGGTCAATGTCTGTTACATAAACCTGCCTATACCCAAGGCACGTTTAAGCAGTCTCACTTACAGAACGGCATTTTTTTTTTTTTTTTGACATCTAATTTAGTTATAGTGTTCTCAAACAAGGATTTTAATAACATTTCTGTTCATATGAATACTGCTCTCAAACAAGGAGAATGTTCTGCTAATATTCATATATTTGGTTATTTTCATCCAAGTATTCAGAGTTCACAATAAGCTTTATAATCAGTTCAACATAAAATTTGCTCAATTAGGCCAAAAAAAAAAAAAACAGATTATCCACCCATAAATTCTATATCAAAGCTTGAAGAACACTAACTTGTGAGAGTACTTGCTAGCAGGGAGCAGCATCAATCTGTTACAACTAGTAACAGACCAATTAAAACACGTTTAAAAAAAAAGGGCACTGCGTAAATGTGCCTTGGTCTACATAACCACATAGAAACAAAGGATTCTTTCTATTTTACAATTATTTTTTAAAACAAATTGCTTTAAAAATTACTAGTACACATTAATTAAAAAAAAAAATACCTGATCTCCATGAGCATGCCTTCCAATAACAATAGCTTTTGACCAGCCAGGTACTAAGCGAGGAATGGATTTGCAAATGATAGGTTCTCGAAAGACTGTTCCACCCAGGATATTTCTGACAGTTCCATTGGGACTTGGCCACATTTTCTTCAAGTTAAATTCTACAAAAAATAAATGAACAAATAAATAATATTCTATTTTTATTTGACCAAAGTAGACATCTACTTTTCCAATATAGATATTAAAAAAAGGGGAATAAGTTTATGATATAAAGATAATAGAAAGAGCAAAACCCAATTTTTCTAATGCAAAAGAGAATTCAATGCTATTACAAATTGAGAATGATGAAAGAAAAACATATCTGAATTGAAGAGCTCTCACAGAAAAAGCAATTAGAGCTAAAAATCAAAGGGGGGGCTACATATGCCCCGTGTGACACTTCTCTTGTTGTCAATGTCCAAAATACATTTTTCGTTGTTAAGAGTCTTTAGAAAGTATAAATACTGAAATTCCTACACATCTAATGCTTAGTTTATCCTATTAAATTTTAAAAACACACAGAAGCACAAATAATCATTTTCTTGCTCTTTGTCTTATTATCCGTCTAGGCAAAAACGTCGGACGGTTTTCCGATAGCACCAGAAGAACTGAAAGCATCTTTTTCTTTTTTCATACATGTGACTACTTATTGTTTCTGGATCTTTTGCAACATTTGGAATTGTAAGGCATATTTAGAAGTGTTTCTTTCATTTAAGGCAGGAAAACGATACAAAATATCTAACACCTTTGCAATGAATTTATTTTATGGCAAAGACGTATTTTAAAACTTAATCTAAACCTCTAACCTAGTATTTTAAGATAAGTCAGCAAGGATGTGGCTTAAATTTATTCTGATATTTGTGTGCATGTGTTTTTAAGTAAGAAAAAATTGAAAATCAATAATTTTTAATAATTATGTCTTTTTTTACATGTAATTTATGGTTTAAAACTGATTTATGATTTCTTTTTCCTTCTATTATTTCACAATCATTCCCTGTTTCATATTATCCAATATTTTAATTAATTTTCTTAGCTCACGAGAGCTTGCGCCATATTTTGTTACACAAGTGCTTGCGCGGGGTCGAAGATGACCCCAATGTGTTTTATTTATTTTATTAATTTATGTTTTTTCACTAACAGAGACTTCTACAATGATTAGTTTTTGATTTGAAATGCATAAAGAGTTTTTTATGTAATATTACGAGAATGCTCCAGCTCTCAAACACGTCAGTAACATTTTTTTGCGTTTCCCTTTGGTGCAGAAAGAAAAATACTTATATTTCGAACTGGAGTACAAACATTAGCTCTAAATTTATTTCTTTGCCAAATAGTTTCTTTATCTCTTCCAATAAAGATGTCATCTGTATCTGGATTATTAGAATTTTCGCTAAAAGAAAATTTGCTTTCACTGTCGTAATCACTAAAGTTATCTTTAGTGCTAAACTTTCATCGTCTGAAATGGGAATACATTTTTGGGTACGTTACACAGAGGAAAGTTTGATGCTACTAAAAAAAGTCAACTGCATATTTACAATGCTATTTGTACAAAAACATTGAACTTGTGTAATGTAAACTTTGGAGGGTAATACGGTTAATTTTCATCCTGTCTTATGATCAGAAAAAGGAATTGGAGGAAAATATCTCTAAATCCAACATTGGATACACTACTAATTGCATTTACAAAAGAAATGTTAAAATTTCTTAACTGGATTGAGAATTACAGCAAAGTTGAATCAGATCAAGGAAGCAAGACAAGATATTTCTGTACAATGTTCTAAAACTTATCTCTTAATTTATTTCTGCAACTAATGCAAGTGAGTAATATATATTTCAGTCTGAATTTGAGATTATAGCAGAATTATGAATAAATACTGAAAATTTTATATGGCAAACATTACCTTTTACTCTAGCTTCATCAGGGGTAATAGTTGCACATTTAATACCAACGTGATGTTTTTTAATAGCCATAGCTGCATCTAAAGTTACTTGGTCATTGGTTTGATCTCGATATGGCAAGCCCAGATCATAATAGAGGCATTCAAGTTTCAAGTATGGAAATATGAGCTGAAAAAAATATATATTGTTTAATGAGAATCTAAAAATAAAAATTTCTACCCAAAAAAAAAAACAATATCAGCAGGAAAACTCAGGAGTTAACCTCAAAAGGTATAAAAATGAACACTGCTTAAGA
Organism: Uloborus plumipes; assembly: GCA_038373865.1. Classification (NCBI taxonomy): domain Eukaryota; kingdom Metazoa; phylum Arthropoda; class Arachnida; order Araneae; family Uloboridae; genus Uloborus; species Uloborus plumipes. Next base: position 17,306 of record JAXGGA010014598.1, read on the forward strand.
AACAAAGGAAACAAGAATAGATAACCAATAAATTTTGAAATCCATTAGCTATTACACAATTTAAATACTAAGTTTATTACATAATGACAATAAGAAAACACACTGACCAAAAAAAATGTACACATAATTTAAATTAATATGATCTTAGTATTTTGCAGGCAATACCTCTAAACAGCATATTTATGTAGGAAAAAATAGTTTATGAAAATTTACACAAGCAATTCATGCACAGGAAGGGTAGGGATTCTTGGCCTGTTTTGATTGTGCTGATCCAAAGCATCAGTGGTGTACTCAGGGGGTGGGCTGATAGGGCTGCAGCCCCCACCGAAATTTTCCAAACAAATTTTTAAAATTTAAGCTGAAATTTTTATTTATTTTTCCTTTCTTGCTGAAATCAGGACACAAGAATTTCTTTTGAAAAAAAATAAATGGAGCAAAATTAAAAAAAAGGGGGGAAAAAGTAATTTTTTTTTTTTTTTTAAATCTCTCCAGTTTACTGTATGTGACGTGTATGGTTACCCTACAATTCAATTTTGTTGACATTTTCTCCAAATATGTTTCAGAAACAATGATTAATTCTTGTTCATTCATCTAATTCTGTTAAATAAATTTCAATAAATGTGTGGTTGAAACCCAATATTAGAAATATAGTAAAATAAATGGCAAAATTAAAGCTAATTAACCCCTTCCAGGCTCATTTTATTTCGGGATTACGGATCAAAAAATGTCAATTTTTTTATGGTTATTATCTTTTTAAACATAATAGCATCATTCGCATGCAACATTTCCTAAAAATAAATGTAAAAATATCTATTTAAATAAATGAGTAATTTCGGGATTACGGATCAAAAAATGTCAATTTTTTTTATGCTTATTTTCACACATACATATCTTTTTAAACATAATAGCATTATTCGCATGCAACATTTCCTAAAAATAAATGTAAAAATATCCATTTAAATAAATGAGTATTTACCAGTAAAGTTGGCTTTCTGTATGGCAGAAATCATTATACTTTGAGTTGGCACCTACTCTTATCTTAACTCTACAGCTCAAAACACTGTATAAAATAAATAAATAAAAGCATCCGAAACCATAAAAGGGACATGTGAAATAATTCGGGAAAGACTGGTTGTGCAGTGTTAATTTTCACAGTGCCCGAGCTACACTCGGGATGAGCCAGAATGGTACATTTCGCTTGCCCGAGTCCAGCTCGAGAAAAGCCGGGAAGAGGTTAAGCTCAAATTTGCAAAAATATTGGATGCACTTGCTTCAGGAATACCTTCTTTAATAAAGAAAAATTTTCAAATTTAAATTTTAATATTTTCTATTTACATCAAAATGCTTTCCTTTTGTATTTTTTCCATTTGAAATTAGCATTGACATCAGAAATTCGAAACATTTTTTAGCTGCATTTTATGAGGTGCCCCGCCCCTGCTCTCATAGAGTGTCCGCTCAGCTCCCCCTGAAATGATTTGTCTGCGTATGCCGCTGCAAAGCATCATATCCACCCAGATAATACATACGAACAAGTTGAACACGCAAATGGCGTTTGTGTGGGGATGGTTAAAGTTTGCAGACAATTTTGATCTTTTATACAATATTCTGCAGAATCCCACTTTTTTTGTCAGCGACAAATGTTGGTCTCCACTTTCAAGGAGCTCTCAATAATACTGAAACAGGAGTAAATATAACTCAACAAACATGCTGGTTGCAAAGTCGTACTGTATCGGTACATGGTTTTAGTTTTATTGTAACATAAGACTTGGAAAAAGTATACAGCAGTTTTTTTTTTTTTTTTTTTTTTAAGAACATTTTTAAGAAGTTATTTGAATTTGCAGAGTTATAAATTTTATTAGCTCTGCAAAGCATTCATTTTCAAGCTAATAAAATTTCTAATTGAAAATTCTTATTTGAAAAAAGAAATATCTTTAGATCAGGTCATAAATGATACTCTACGTTTATTCAACAAATTTGATCCAACCACCTCCCTTTGTCCCTGATTGCCACACTTCATCTTATCCTCTTTCCCTCCGCTTGTCACATTTCAGTTTTTCATAAAGCATATTGTTTTTAAAAAATGTGTGCAGTTTCACTCACATTTTGTTATCTTCTGCCTTTCCCCTTTTTCAATCTGTCACAATTATCAACTCCTCTCCTGCTTTCTCAAAAAGTGACATCATTTATGCAAAACTTAGGGGCTTTTGTGCCAAAGTTGAGAAAAAAATCTAAATATTTTGTAAAAACTAGCCTTAAGAACAATACAATGGAAACTTTGCATTGACTACACTATTTAAACATTTTGTTTCTGGTGTTTAATAACTTTTCATCAGAAAATTATGATTAAACTATATGAGTACGTTGAGGCCTTGATCATAAGCACAAGTTTTTGGTGACAGGGGTGCCCATCCAACCCCCCCCCCCCCCCCATTTTCACAACCCTCTTATGCTTTTTATTTTTATCAATCTTTTTTATTTTATTTATTTTTTTAAATATTATTTATTATTTTTTTAATTTATAACTATTATTTTTCTCTATAAATTTTTCGAAAGTACTAATTATACGCAGAATATAATCGCTTTTTTCCCATTGCAGACATTCCAAGCACACAAACACACAAAATTAATAAACAACAATAAAGAAATATTTTTTAATTAAAAATAAATTAACAAATAATTTAAATTAAGAAAACCAAATAAATAATTTAAGTTAAAAAAATTGATTAATAAATAATTTAAATAAATAAATAAATTAGTTTTAAAAAAATCCCCCGCAAAAATTTTGATAGCGCAACTTGCGCCATAACCTCTCGTGTGGGCACCCCTGTTTGGTAATACTATGATGAATCTAGTTTAATTAATACAGATATATGGAAATTAAACATCTCATATAAATACATAATTTTTTCGCTATCATTTTACAAAACTTACCTTGTCTTTAATTTTTTCCCATATCACACGAGTCATTTCATCACCATCCATTTCAACCACAGGCTTTTCCACCACAATTCTTTTGTCTGTTCCATCTGAAATGTTTGGAGCAAGTTTATAGTGGATCTTATTTCAAAAAGCACAAAAAAGCTTTTTTTTCTTCTTTCAACTACACAGGAGATTACATCAAAAAGCAAATAGAAAATATTAGATTTTAGTTCGAAGAAGAAATTCAAAGAATGATCTTTTCCATTTTTTTTTTTCTATTTTAACAGAAAAAGTTAAACTTTAGTTACAAAAAAAAAAAATAATAATAATAACCATTTTTATGAAAAACTATAAGTTATATAGAACATTTATTAATCAAAACAAAGTGAATTAATGCAAATGCAGTGAATGAAGTACTTTAATTTAAGCTAATCATTCACTTTCAATTCATTAGAAATAGGGCTTAACATCTGACAAAAGAGGTACAGGAGCCTTATAGTCTTCAGATCTCATTGTCATATGTACATTAAATACTCTCTAATTGCAGTCAAATATGATATAAAAATGCACCTAAATTCGAAATGAAGTGCAGGAGCTCAGCTCGTGTGAGCTGCTATGAAAATTAAGTAGATGGCAAACAAAATATAGATGGATGTGCGAATACAATAGGTACAAAGAAAGAAAAAAAGATTTTTTTAAAGAGACAAACTAATTAGTAAGCAGAAGATATAAAAATCCAAAATTTTGAAAAAATTAATAACGCAATTTCTTAAAAGTTAGTACATGCCCCACCAAAAAAAGTAACAACAATTAAAAGAAATTTATGTGTAAGAAATAAATAGTTAAAATAAAAAAGAAATAAAAAATAAAATAAGTGGATATATAGTAGTTTGTTTTAAAATAACTTCCAACTTTCAACATAATTGAAATATTTACAAGATGCAGAAGGATTGAAATCAAAATCCCTAGATGCAATTTTCGGCGAAGCACGTGCTTCGTTGAACGTGCACAAGTAGAAAATTTCAAAAAATGAACTACAGTAAAACAGGGGCCATCTATTAAGAAGAAAGTGAAACTTTTTGATGATTGATTGAAAAAACATTCTTAAATTTGAGCTTTCTCGTTGAGTTTAAAAAATTAACAAAAAAAAATAAGGGAGAAAATGGTACAAAAGGGAGACCGGGAGACTAGAGTAAAAAATGGGAGTCTCCCGTTAAAAACAGTAGAGTTGGCACATATGCAACGTGCAAAAACCAAGAAGGTATTTTTTTGCAACAACAATGAAATAGGTGAGCCTTTAATTGATAATTCATTGTTAATCGTAATCTTTGTTGGAAAATACTCATACTGTCTGTTTGCGTATTGTGCGCCTGGGAGCCAAGGACGCTTCCATCTCAAAAAGGGGAGACAGGTTTAGGATGCGCACTACTCGATGCCTTCAGCTTTTGTTAGCTTACTACTTCCTCGTTGCTTCACCCCCCCCCCCCTATTTCGAGAAATTCCGAAGAGACTTGGCGCGTGCGCAGTAGGGTGGTCACAAGTAACATGGGGAAAAAATTTTTTCAACTAATCTTTTGCGGCACCTCCCTAAAATGTGCCAATGGGCTAGAAAATGAGATTTGCAAAGTTTTAGCTTAATCGGATAATATTAACACGTGCCGCAAAGAGGGTAAAGTTAAGAAAAACAGCGATTTTTAGCCAAAAATTGTAGTTTTTACTCTGTAAAACCAAAACTACTGATCCTAGAAGCTTTATTTTGGTCTCATTTTGTAGGAAATTTTATTTTCTTTAAGTCTAATCTTATTTAAAGTTTCGAAAAAAATGATTAAATATTTTTCAGAATTTTCACAAGTCAGGCTGCAACGCAAATCCTCGAAATTGCAAGTAACATGGGGAAATTTTTTTTTTCAACTAATCTTTTGAGGCACACCCTTAAAATGTGCCAATGGACTAGAAAATGAGATTTGAAAAGTTTTAGCTTAATCGGATAATATTAACACGTGCCTCAAAGTGGGTAAAGTTACGAAAAACAGCGATTTTTAGCCAAAAATCGTAGTTTTTCCTCTGCAAAACCAAAACTATTCATCCTAGAAGCTTTATTTTGATCTCATTTTGTAGGAAATTTCATTTTCTTTAAGTCAATTTCATTTAAAGTAGCGAAAAAAATGATTGAATATTTTTCAGAAATTTTCAAGTCAGGCTGCAGCGTAAATCCTCGAAATTGCTTAGAAAAAAATAAATCATTAAAATGTAAATTAATAAGTTCTTTTAGTAAATTTGATGAACTCTACGGATAACGTTGACTTTTTAGAGAAAAAACAGCAATATTATTACGAAAAAAAAATTATGTCCTTGAAACTCATAGATAAAATAAATAACTGCGAGTATAACTTATGAAATGAGCAGTACAAGCCATAAATGAAGGGCTTGGAGGATGAAGGGGCTAAGTTACATTTTAAAAAATGAACACTCTGTACAATGGTAAGCAATAGATACAGGTGAGCAAATAAAACTTGGTAAATCAAACAATAGATATCAATAGACCAATTTCATACGCACACTAATGACAAAATCAGAAAACAAAAAAGCTGCAATAACTACAACAATAAAACTTTAAACTTTAATTATTCGCAATTTCTGTTTTGTCGCTTAACCTAATTCTGTTTTGTCGCTAGTTTGTATGTAAAGAGTAGTAAAATAATGTTATATAATTTAACAGTGTAAGTATAAAGGTGCATTAAAGCTTTTATTGTCATTTTAACTCCTTGCTTTCCGTCTTAACCCCTCTTAATTCCTATATTTTAACACAGGAGTTTGTTTCATTTATTTCTAAAGTACTGCGAAAATACTCCTTTTTTAATTGACAAAGTAAATCCAACAATAAGCAAATAAATGTAATTGAATATTGTAATGATTTTAGGTTTTTGCATGAAAATTTCTTATTTTTGATATACTCTACGATTTAACCTGAAAAATGCCAAATAAATACTTTGGACATGATAGCAAAAATGAATGGGATAGCACTTAACGAGAATTAAATTTCCTACAAAATGAGACCAAAATAAAGTTTCTAAGATGAATAGTTTTGGTTTTATAGAGGAAAATCTACGATTTTTGGCTAAAAAACGCTGTTTTTCGTAACTTTACCCACTCTGAGGCACGTGTTAATATTATCCGATTAAGCTAAAACTTTTCAAATCTCATTTTCTAGTCCATTGGCACACTTTAGGGGGGTGCCTCAAAAGATTAGTTGAAAAAAAAATTTCCCCATGTTACTTGCAATTTCGAGGATTTGCGTTGCAGCCTGACTTGTGAAAATTCTGAAAAATATTTAATCATTTTTTTCGAAACTTTAAATAAGATTAGACTTAAAGAAAATAAAATTTCCTACAAAATGAGACCAAAATAAAGCTTCTAGGATCAGTAGTTTTGGTTTTACAGAGTAAAAACTACAATTTTTGGCTAAAAATTGCTGTTTTTCTTAACTTTACCCTCTTTGCGGCACGTGTTAATATTATCCGATTAAGCTAAAACTTTGCAAATCTCATTTTCTAGCCCACTGGCACATTTTAGGGGGGTGCCGCAAAAGAAATTCGAAAATTGATTTTTTGTGACCACCCTAGTGCGCAGATGTCTCGGAGGTCGCACGAAAAAATTTTAGACAGTACTTAAATGTGTTGAATTTGGTCAATTTGTATGCTTCAAGGTTCTATTACTCTATCTATTCAAAATTCAAAGAAAGTGGCCATTTTGAGGCAGAAAATTTGAATTGTGAGCTGTTTTTTTTTTTTTTTTTCCAAAACCCCGCCTATGTAAATTCTAGTGCATCAAGGAACCTCTGTAATAAGTTTGAAAAAAATCCGACGAAAACTGGATTTGTACAAGGAACAGACACACAACAAACAAACATGCAAACATTATTATATATATAGACGAGGGTTATTACCCGGCGTTGCCGGATGCTTATTAATGCAACATAGCTGTTCCAAAAAGTGGTTCAAATAGTGTTGAATACAAATAATTGTAGCAGTAATTGTTTTAAACTTATTTCATGGTAAAATGAATTAGGTCAACCTTGAATTGATAATTCATTGCTAATCGTAATTTTTGTCGGAAAATACTCATATTTAAATCTATAAGTTATCAATTTGTATGCTTAAAGGCAGTGGTCGGAAGTAGTGCGCTACAAGTAGCGAAACCACTGTAGTAGCTACATTCTTTAGTAGTTAGTAGTGTAGCGCACTACTTTAAAAAAAAAGAAGTAGAGTAGTGAGTAGAGCGATACAAAAAAGTAGTAGTTTGCAGCGATTTCTGTAAAACTACTTATAAATAGAGTAGTAAAAAAAAAGAAAAAAGTTTCACTCGAATCTGACTGGTCTAAATCTTACACGAGTACATCAGCGGACTCAATGAAAAATATCAATCGCAAAAATATAAACTGACCGTATGTCATTTCGGCAGATAATTTCCCCATGGCTTAAGAGGATTTTTTACATGGAAAGCAATTTCAGCGCTGATTAGAGTAATTAAAATTTGACTTTTTTAGTAACTTATTCATAAAGGCAGAAGAACAAATGTTTTTATATTCTTTGCGAACAAATAGTACAAAAAGCAAGGTAGTTTCTTAATTTCTGAGGTTTGAGCTCCCACTTTTCCCCCCCCCCTAGGGGCGCTCATGTTCGAAGGTTGAATTCTTTCAACCTTTCAACTTTTGAATTCTTTCTTTCGGCGAATTTTCGTAAAAACCGTTAAAAAAGGCTCAGAAAAACCAATTGGCGTAAAAGGAAAAAAGGCAATTCTTAGGACTATTCCATGTTCAAATGAACTAATTTATTAATCCAAATCACTATTCAAAAAATTTTGTTCAATCCATGAACGATGTATGCTTTTCATTTATTTACTTTTAAAAAAGTAGCGACTACATTTGAAAAGTAGTTTGTAGTTGCTACATTTTTTAAAAAGTAGTTGTAGTTGTAGTTAACTACGTTTTTAACAAAGTAGTTGTAGTTCACTACAAATAAAATGTAGTTTTTCCAACCACTGCTTAAAAGCTTATCTCTATTGCTCTATCTATTCAAAATTGAAAAAAAAAAACGGCTATTTTGAGACAAAAAATTTGAATTTTGAGCCTTATGGATTTTTTTTTCTAATTTCAAAACCCCACCTATGTGAATTCTAGTTGCAAAAATTTCATTCATTTACTGCTAACAAAATTATTTATCATCATAGTTTCTGGAGGAAGGTATGCTTTAAAAAATGTTTTTCCGTCGATTAATCGGCAAAATTTCGCCGATTAACAACGATCAGCAAAGTGGCCGATTAATCGGTACTGCTGATAAATCGGTGAATCCCTACTAAATACTAAAGTAAAGTGTTTATTTCGATTGAAAATTTTTGTGAAACATTATCAGTGTAGTGAAGTGCAATCAGACTACGGTTTTATTTCACGAATAAAAAACAAAAAAATGGATCGTTTCGAACATTTCATCGAAAAAAATACTTGACACGAATGCGTTACACATAATTTAAAAACAAGAACTGTCCTTTCAACCAGTGACGTACTCACAGGAGGTATAGGGTCATTCCATAGAAATGTCAGCCTCAGCCGAAGAGAAAAAAAATACCGAAGTGAAAAAAGTATCAAAAAAATAAATAAATAACTAAATAAATAAAAATCATCCAGCATAAGAAGTTAAAAAAAATTGAAAAAGTATTGTAATTATTACTGAGATTTGCCATAATAAATAGTTTGTAATGTGTCTACTGCTTTTGATGATTACGTTAGTCACGTTACATTAGTCACACTGCATTTTGAGTAAAAGTGACACTTGAGACTAAAAAAGTTAAGATTTAATAAATGTGTTTTATGTTTTTACTAGCGGTACCCGCACGGCTTTGCCCGTGGTATAAAATAAAAATTTCATTTGTAAAATAATTGATATAGCAGAAGAAATGCTCTATTTTAGTTGTAATTTCAACTATAATTCCTTCAAAGTATGATATAAAAATCTGGTATGGACCCCACGCTACTTAATTTTTATGTGTAAATTTCTTAGTAGATGCCTTAAGTGCTAAAATAGTGCTTGGAGTGAGCAAGATAACAGTGCAAACATTTATATCTCTAATTTGCCGCGAAACAATGCAAAAAAAAAAAAAAATGATTCACAATGATTAATCTCCTAAATATCGCCGATTTTAACATCATTCAGTGGATTTTTCGCAAAATATCGCCAATAGCGCCAAATTGAGTCCAAATATAAAAAGAAAGCAATTTTTTTCGCCAACTTGGTGATATGTCGCCAAATTGGCGGCAAATGCTTGACGACCAAAAGCTTGGCGATATATTGCCAAGTGGTCGGGCCAATTCATATTACTTTTGTCTGCATTGAAATGAACACTGATTTACTCCATAAAAGGGGTAAAACACCCCCTTGGAACATTCGAATGCAACCCCAAGGGAAGATGTACAAAAATAAGCCAAAATAGAAAATAAGAACAATTTTGTTGCTCACAGAAACCAACAGAAATCTTACCAAAGTTTAAAAGAAGAAGAAAGTTTTATTTCCTAGCTTTAAAAACAAAACGAACGATGCAATAACGCAATTCATACGCTATTTGGTTAATCTGTGCTTTAGGTACCCTTTTCTCGCTAAATGGGCGATAGGCGCGCCAAGCGTGGTAACCCTGGCTATTTTGCGTAGTTTCTCTCGGAGCTTTCACTTCCGCGACACACGCAAAAACGCGCCAAGTAATGTCCCAAAGCATTTTCACCCGGAAAAGACAGGGTTGCCAGAGAATTGAAACAAATAAATACTACGCCTCCTCTAAAAAAAATATTACAAAGTAACACTGTTTCCAAACGTCGCCAAAATCAATGTTGCCGAAATGCGAAATCTATGAAAATGAAAAAAAAAAAAAAAAAATTCCGCCAAATCTTTTAATTAAGTCATTAGTATATTGGAAACAGGGTTGCCGGAAAAATACTACGCTCCTTATTTGGGCCGAAAAAATACTACCGTAGTATCAAAAATACTACGTCTGGCGACGCTGGAAGAAGAACGAAACAAAAATAGGTATGAACACGTAACCATGGTAACAACATGAAAAGTTGATTTCCGTTGATAAAATAATTCTTTTCATCTTTCTTTTCAAACAAATTTTATTATCGAGCTGAACCATTTTAGAATCGTTTGGCTTGCTTTACTGAATTTCGGGATTCTAAAAACAATTATTACAGCTCTCCTGATGATCGTAGAAACTTCGAAAAAACTTCATTTTATGCAGAAAATTTCAAGCTTTCGAATGACATAAGACTTGAAAATGTGTATGGAATATTTCTTCCCTATTTTATCGAATTTCCGCTAAGAATTCGAATAGAAAAAGAACGAAATGGAATGTTCGAAAAATCGCTTCGAGGTGCAAAACTACATGCTACAAACTAATTTTGTGCCAAGTGGCGTGAAAATCGACCGAACGTTTTTGGCGCTACGCGCGTAACAGACAGAAAGACAGACCCACCTTCAGCTTTATTATTAGTAGAGAGTAGAGATAGAGAAGAGAAGAAGAGAAAAGCCAACTTTACACATTTTTTAAATATATCATTCAGCTTTTAACACTTGCTTAACTTTGAGAAATTTTTGCCTCACAACATGAGCATTAATTTTAAGGGTTGCAAAAATGTTACGTTAGTCACACTGCTATTTTGGTTGAAAAAATATCTTCTGTCAGTAATTCTGTTTTAAATTCTTAGCAGAAAGGATACATAGATACCATGTACATTGTAAATCCACCAGCAAGATATTTCAAGATATTTTTTATTCTTTAAGTTACGAGTAAAAACATTTACAAAATTAGCTCTAAATGTAACGTTAGTCACTATGGAATGACCCAATATCAGAAGTTTATAGATCAAATAATAAAGTATAAGACAAAATTACAAAAGAAAAAAGTTTTGACTCATCTATTTTACTGTATGTGGAAGTCAATTTTGTTCATTTCTGTTGCAAATATATGTTTCATGGGAACAATAGTATAATGCAATCGCAAAATAAATGATCCATACATTTTCTAAAATATTGTAAGCATGTGATTCATGAACACCTCCGTCAATGAAAAAAAAAACGAACTTAGTTTTTTTCATTTTCCATTTTCATCAAAACGCTTTACTTTTTTACAGTAAGTATAACGGTAAAAAAAAAAGATGTATTTTTTATCATAAACTCATGTTTGTGAAAATTGCAACACCATGAAAGACTTACGCGAATGGGCTGAAATTTTCAGCAAATGCAAAGTAGGGTATGATACGGGCGCGGATTCTGAGGTCGTCATGACTCCCCTCTTATCCGACCAAATATAGCAAAACAATTGCGTTTTTCGAACTTATGTTACGAAAAAAATGCCAAATCCCATTTTTGCACGAAAGTTGCACTTTAGACCCCCCCCCCCCCTTTCCGAAAATGACCACCTCCTTAACCAAAAGCTGAATCCGCCCTTGGTATGATATGCAAATGATTAGAACAGTAATGATTAGACTCGTAGCGCATGCGTAAGCTAAGAAGCGCCCTCTGAACGCCGGATTTATCCGAACAAATAGACCGCTACAGCAAGGCGTGTATGGTTATAGGTGGTTATCTGCTTGTGATAAACGTTAGCACAGTCGTTGCTTATGCCTCTTCGACGAAAAAGAGCGAGGTTTCAACAACTTACGGAGTTTGAACGGGGAGGATCATCGGCCTTCGTAAAGCTGGATTGTCTTTCTTACGGCGAAGTAGCCGCTTGTGTGCAGCGTAACAGCAGCACAGTGATGCGTGTTTGGAAGCAGTGGGCAGACAAGTCAGACAACTCGAAAATCCGGGAGTGGACCCAGAAATGTGACGTCAGCGCGCGATGATAGACACCCGACACTTGATCCGTATGGTGTTGACGGACGGTACAGCTTCTTCTAGACAACTGGCAGCACAGTGGTCAACAGCTACAGGTGTTTCATTGTGTGCTTCATCAATTCGTAGACGTCTGCTGCAGCGTGGATTGCGAGCAGGGAATCGTTTGTACAGGATCCCTTTCATGCTACACCATCGTCGCCTGCGGCTACAATGGGCCAATCAGCATAAGCACTGGAGTGCTGATTGGCAGTATGTTGTGTTTGCTAAACAATCCCGCTTTAATTTGTGGTACCATGATGGACGCATTCGCGTCCGACGCCATGCCGGTGAACGCCACCTTCCAGAGTGCATTATCGAACGTCACAGTGAACGAACACCTGGTGTCATGGTTTGGGGTGCCATATCATAACACGGACGATCTCAATTGCTACGAATTGTGGATAAACTCAACAGCAATCGGCACATCAGTAAAGTTCTACAGCCCCAATATGTCCCCTTCCTTCAAGGCTTGCCTGGCGCTGTATTTCAACAGGATAATGCCCGCCCTCAGTACCTATTGTGTACCTGCTGTATCGCGTAGCAGTACTTATTGCAGCCCGTGGAGGCTACACAAAACACTAATTTCAATATTTTTAAATTGCTTGTTGGCTTTCTAAGTTTAATCATTTATTTGTGCCTTTATCACTCAGCTGTGTATTAAATTTCATTCAATTATGACGATTCCTTCATGGGTGTTGCACTTTTCACAAACATGAGTTTATTAAGGTAGCATAGATATCACCAATTCGAAACATTTACTTCCCTCAGCTACGTTTCATGAGTCCAGCTCAGTATCAGCTTAGCCCCCCCTCTCCCGAAACGATTTGTCTGCGTATGCCGCTTTCAACATTTCAAGCATTTTCCCCCGGGTTACGAATTTATAAGTACGTGCATATATCAACAAAAATAAAGTAAAGGCTAAAAATGAGGTAAGGAGCATTATTTTTCAAGGATACTTAAAAGAAGCGGTAGTTGACGTCAAAGCTCTTTTTTTTTTTTTTCTTTTTTTTTTCAGACTCGAAATACTGTTCCAATTTCAGCACAGTTGATATAATTCTCCTTACTTCTTCATACCATGTGGCTACTAATCTGACAGGAAATGTTATTTTGGGCTGTTTGGAGTAGCTTTCTCAAGAAGTAATTCTCTAATATTAGCAAATTTTCACGTACATACCAGAAATACCACAGAAAAGTGCATCTTCAAATCAGCTTTATTTTCAAGTAAGAAAAAGTGATCACTAAACAGAAAGTAACTTGTTATTCGATAAGATTTTAAGCATAAGCCTACATAGATTTTCAATGAAATATACTGTTTCTAGGTTTAAAATTATATAGACACCTGTTCGGTACCGATACATAAAAATGTCAGTCGAACGTTGAAATAACGTTAAGCAAAAATATACAACTTACAAAAGTTATGAAGTTGTACTTCGATATCAAGGGCCTAGTCCCGAAATTTTGTCAGCTGGGGAGCTTAATACATGCTTACAAAAAACAACTGCATTTTTAAATTCCACATATTATTTTTCTTTTTTTTCACGATAAGATTTTAAGTTACATATAAAATTAAAACTGCATGCAATACCCTTTTAAAATGAGTTATTATACAACTTTAGCTCCCATAGAACGAAATCTTACTTAGTACGTTATCTATGAAATTTAGTGGTGCTTTTTCTGTTCGACGTCTTCACCTCATATTAAAATCCATTCTCGGGAGCCAGACAAAATATAAAATTGCAAAATATTTATGATACTGAAATAACATGGGAAAAAATGAAACATGAAAAAATTAATCAATAATTGTGTTGTTATAATTCAACCGCGACAAGATGGCCGGTGTCAATCAAATGAGAAAACGAGTCCATTAATTAAAATAGGTAAAATTTCTACCCATTCGAATTCCCCCATCAATTGTGAATCCCTTTCCTCAATTTTCATCTGCGTATCACGCCTTCCTAAAAATGGCCAATCCTGAAAAAAGGAGGAGTCATAGGCCATCTCTGCGAAGTTGAATTATACTTGATCCCTTTTCTTTGTTTAATGCATGTTTTTCAGAAACTATTTTTGAATATTTAGCTCCAACTTTGTCACATTGTCACTTCTTATGCTTTTCGATTTGTAACATTGGACAAAACAACGGGCCACAAGCATCAGCTTCGCGGGCCGGATAAGGCTAGCGGATCGTAGATTGAGCGCCACTGATGCAGTTCATAGTTTTTCCTTTACTCGTTAACATAATTATCTTTTCGTATTTTATCTGCATATATTTTAGTGAATACGTTTGCGTAATGTTGAAGGAGGTCCCTAATACATCGGGGCCCTCGAAGTGAAATCGGACAAGGACAACCATAAACATAAAATTTCAAACTTTTTCAACTCAAGATGAATAAGAAGTAAAACTTAATTAAAGCATCAAACCGTAGGCACAGCTGATCGGCCAGGTGTTTAGACGTCGAACTTGATACATCTTGGA
>JAXGGA010014599.1:0-31613 GCA_038373865.1 Uloborus plumipes
CACCCTACTGAAAACATGATTGCACGTGTCTTCAACTAGATCTTACGTGTAGTCAGTAAACAAAAAAGGTAGTTCCCTTGCTTGAATTTGATTCATTTTGCACATACATTTAACCCAGTTCATATATTTTTTCATGTCAGCTCAATCATGCTTTCTCTCTCACCCAAACAGCGAAAAAGCGCGTAGCTCTAACGCAACTTTTTTCTCACGATCTGTATCTGTATCTCAATTTGATTCATCTCGTTTTCTAGAACTTTTACTCTCCTTACTTACCGGCAGTTCAATTTTAAGAAATTATAATGCTTGCTTGAAACAATAAATAGGATTCATTGCAATGTTGAAAGCAATGTTGCGAAAATGAGAACATTAATAATCTCGCTTGTTTTAAGGTCTGACAATATGGATTAAATATTTGTGAGATGTTAATGAGAATTAATCTATTTCGATTCAGGCAGCTTAATTATACATTTGATACGAGCATGAAAATACGGCAGGTTACATTCTATAAATAATATCAAAATTGAATTTGATATTTTGAATTAATCTCTTGTTAAATAGACAAATGGTAAAGGGCAAAACTGAAAATAATCGCCACAAGCCAGTAGTAACTGTTTCATTTCACTTTAACATAGCAAACATAATCACTTTTTTGAAACAGTAATTAACATTTTTTTAACTCAAAGTCCTAAACGATATGTTTCTAAAAAAATTTGAATTCATAAACTTAAATGCATCAGTTAAAGCAAGAAAGATATGTTTGCTAAGCTAGATCATAAAAGTTGCATCTTTATTTAGCTAGAAATAGACTTTTTACCAGTTACTGAAGGCACGGTTAATCAAAACGAATGATAGTGTTTCGTTAGGCTACCGTTTTGGATATAGATACTGAACTTACAGCTCTCTCTCTCTCTCCCGGAGCTTTAATAAAAGAACAAGTTGTGAAGTTTCAATTAGCCACCACTAGATGTATTGCTTGTTATCATTTTTACTTTTACTCGTAGAAGCATAAACGTTTGAAACTGTTTACATTGGACACGTTAAGGACATTCATTTCGTCTTTAAGTTAGTTATCTTGTAGCGATTGACAGAAAGTTTTTAAAAGGCCATTTTAATCATTTAAGCATCCTGTGGCGAGTGGCCATCACTAATTTTGACTTTTAACAAATGGCATCGAGAGGAAATTATGACAGCGCAAATCAAAAATCATTCTTCAACTGCTACAGCATAAAAAGCAATGAAAGTTACGACGTGTGATAAATAAAGCTTTCTTTCATAATGTCAATATGTAATAAAATGTTCCTTTTATTCCTAGACCTATCTGGGAAATATTTTTTCATGAAGTGTACCTGCATAAAATTTAATTTCTAATACGGTATAATATTATGAATGCCTCGAAAGTCGAAACACTCAGATGTAAACACATTGGAGAGTTAAAGAACAAATGGACAGGAAATTCATTGACTATTAGCTAAATTGTTTTAAAAATATGCCTATTAAATGCGTAAATGGCAAAATCATACAAGGACGATACAAGTGTTGATGTGTTTTTACTATCAATACGAATATATGAACGATTAACTATAAAATATTTTGAAGCAGTTATTTTTTTTTTTTTTTTGAGGGGGGGGGGATGTGAGGTTCTGTGAAATTTCTCTGCTGCAGAAAATTTTAAAACACATCAAATCAGGTTCGAGATTTTATACACATTGGATAATAATTCCAAAAAGGAACCAAAAAGGAAGTTTGGGGGGGGGGGGTCATCTGGCAATTATAATTGTACAACCGGGCTCTCTTAAGCAAAATTGTTTTAAAGAAACAATTATCTTACAAAAGACATTTTACCATACAGTTCAAAAAAATTGTCGAAATTCTTTCTTAATTATATAACATCCCTGTAATCGCACTGCTTAGTCCCAATTTTAAAAATATTTAATTTAAAGTTTCTAACTATAGAAAACATTTAAATATGACATATTTAAACTTGATTTCATAACGATATACTTCGTGAAAAGTATGAGCTTCCAAGCTGAAACTGTCCATAATCTTCAGATAATGAACTTTTAATCTCTTTCTCTCTCTTTTAACTATTCAAAAATTGTCAAGAACATTTTCCTTAGCTATCTACCTTTTTAAAAATTACTTTTTACTCAAAAATTGAAAACTTTAAATACTTATTGACTGATGCTTCAGTTTTAATGAAATGGTCCATTGTCTCTCTTCGTTTTTGAAAAATGCAGAGCCTTGTCAAACACATATTTCTAAGATTAACTTGTCATTAAACAAATTGATAAAATTTTTGTATCACAAATTGTTACCTTTCCATCAACTTCTGAGTTTAAGGAGAAGAATGGTTTAAGCTGCAAACTCGGAATAAATTTCTGTACATGTGCTCTACAAGGAGCTCTTGACTAACTTAAATACAAAATTTGAAAGTGTTAATTTTCAGCTTCTTGAGCAAAATTATTTTCCATATTAGTATTTTTTTTTCTACTGTAGAAAGAGGATTCATCCTTATTTCTTATGCCATCACTTTTCGTGCTAATAACCCTTTCTGAATACTTACCTCATTTTCTAGATTAAGCTGAAAATTACAGCTTAAAACTTGAACTAAAAGAAAGTAATAAAGAAAATAATTTACTGCTACACATTAAATAAAAAATATTCCTCACACAAATAAGAAGTAATAATTATTTAATTTCAAATGGTGTGTGAACTGTGTTTGAATACAATCATTTAGTAGCTGTTCTTACACAGAAATAATGATTGCAGATTATCTCCAAAACTTCGTAATCCAAGCTACAAATAAGCACCCCATAGCTTCAATAAAACAGTTATATAAGCGTAATTGAAAAGCTTGTTGCAGCACTCGGAGACTTCATTTTATCCCTTGTATCGTGCTCATCGGTATGGAATAGTCATGACAAAAATGAAGGTAAAAAACCTTATATAAAGGCAGTAGCGTGCATAGACTTAAGTGCGCCTCCTCCCCATAAGATTTGTAAGTGCACCCCCCCCCCCCTCCTTTAAACTATCAAAAAAAAAAAAAAAAATCCACACGTAACTTAACTCATAGCAAGGGCAGATCCAGAAATGTTCCAAGGGAGGGGCGATTGGGGTTTTTTTTTTTCCTACTTGCTCCCCTTTTTTAACACATATCCTGGTTAACACATGTTTATTACAAATGTTTCGGTCTTCAACTTCGAAAAAATTCCAGATCATAGCCCCAAATAACAACCATTTCTCATAGTATCATCGAAGATCATCTAAAATTGCTCTTTTTGAACTTCAAAGTCGAAAAACTGCTGGAAAAGATTCCCTCAAGGGAGGGGCGATCTCCCCCATCGCCCCTCCCTTGATCGGGGGGGGATCAATTGAATCCGCCCCTGACTTATAGTGCTATTTTTCTGGATTGTGCAGTGTGCACCCTCAAACCTCGTGCGTCCCTTCTCCCTGTGCTACGGTGACTGCGCAGGCACTATGTAAGCCCATGTATAAAGGGGATAATCATCAGGAAACCTCCTAACAGCGCAATAACGAAAAGAAATTTAAAAAAGTAGCAATTGAAAAAACGTTATTAAACATCATGCTTCTGAACGTGTAAACTATTTACCCTCATCTCCCTGTTATTGAAATGTGAGGTCTTAAAGGCTGCCAAAATTTTAAGAAAAGTCTCCAAATTTAGCAAGTTTCAGTGAGTAATGACAGGCATCTTTCATATGATTTGTAGATTTAACATTTGACACCCTGAGGTCCCCCGCACCTATATGATTTGTAGATGGATGCAGATGGTGATATCGGGTTACCAATTTCTATCAAAGTCGCAGGATTTGGCACTTTTCTCAAAAGTTCATCAGATTTTAACACCTTACATCTCAATTACTTGCGGACGAGGGGAAATAATTTTTACGTCAAAAATATGCCTCAAGATGCGTTTGCTACCAGTTTAAATATTTTCATTTTTATACTATTCGTGTGGTTTCCTGGTCAAATTCTATGTGAAGTTCTTTGAGTAGAGCTTTGTTAATAACCGATAAAAACCATCGAGCAATTTTATGGCAAACTCAAGTTAAAAACTGGGAGATTCTTAGGCAGGGATTCAAGTGAAACACCATTGCAATCGCTTTGAATTGCAATCGCTACTGGCAGTGAATTACATTATCATCAACTTAACCTGGCACTGACGTCACTACGGGTGGAGCCAATAAGAGCTCACAAGCAGTCAGTGATCTCCTCTTATTCGCCAAGTAGGCTGTGACGTTCTATCTAGCTCGTTTTTCATAGGCAAACGTCACGCTGACGTCACGATGTTTTTATCAAGAAACGTTCTAATGTAATTCATTTCCAGTAGCGATTGTAATTTGCGATCGCCTGTTTTACTTGAATTCCTGCCTAAGACATTAATTTCTTACCGTTACCATTTTGAATAAAAACGTTAATTAAATTATTGAACTATTTAAAATTCCAAGACATCTATTTCTTACCGTTGCCATTTTGAATTAAAACGTTAATTAAATTATTGAAATATTCAAAATTCTAAGACATTTATTTCTTTCCGTTACCATTTTAAATTTAAACGCTAATTAAATTATTGAACTCTTTAAAATTAAAGAGTGTTCTTATATTTTTCCGTTGTCATTTTGAAACCGTGTTACAACAAAGTTCTAACAATTATTTTTACTCTAATTAATGACTTACATTTTTTCTCTAGTACCATTTTTAAAATGTGTTTTTAAACAAAATTGCAATTGCTGTTTCTAGAAGGGACTTTTTTTGACTGCGATCCAAATATTAAAACAACGTTTTCGTTTAGAATTTGCAATTAAATTTACAGGAAGAAAGCTTTTTAGCGAGCCGCTTTAGCGGGGAGTAGTTTGTTGAAACTTTCCTTGGTACTTTAACGGCAAGCCGCCTTGGCGGTGAGTAGTTTATTGAAACTTTCCTCGCTACTATAAAGGCGAGCCGCCTTGACAGCGAGTAAACTGTTTGAACTTTCCTCATTACTTTAAAGGCGAGCCGCATTGGTAGCGAGTAGATTGTTTAAACTTTCCTCACGGCTTTAAAGGTGAGCCGCCTTGGTGGCGAGTAGTTTTCTCAAACTGCCTTCATTACATTACAGCCCGTGCAACACCGGGCCACGCAGCTAGTTAATACTATTAAAATCTGTCCGCATCTGTCTGTCCGTCTGAAGCTTGAACTCCTCAAAAACCACTGAGAGTAGAGAATCAAACATAGTACCATTCGACTCGAAATTTTCTAAGGAAGACAATAAGACCAACCGCGTAATTCTACGACGTTAATTAGCTGAGATATTATTTAAAACGTTAATTAAATGTTTTGCACTTTTTAAAATTCCAAGACATATATTTCTTTCCGTTGCCATTTTAAATTAAAACGTTAATTAAGTCATTGAACTATTAAAAATTACAAGACATTTATTTCTTACCGTTGCCATTTTGAATTAAAACGTTAATTAAATTATTGAACTATATAAAATTCCAAGACATTTATTTCTTACCGTTGCCATCTATATATATATAAAATCAAAGTTTGATGACGTCATGGTCGCGGGTCAAACGCTCTCCTGTAAAATTTACGCAACGTACGATTATGAAAATTGGTACAAAATTAGTCCGCATACTGATGATGTGCAAGACGTAGGCGAAATTTTTAAATTCACCCTAGATTTCCTAAAATTTAATTAAAATTAGGTAATTAAAACTTATTACTCCCTGTTTTCGTACTCTGTTTCACATCGTATTTATGAATGGCAATAGTAAGAGTCAAATCTTACGAACAAGATATGCGATAAGAACGTAATAATTGATAATATTCAGATGCATTATTAGTTGGTTATCATGGATGATGTTGAATTAAGCTTAAATAAAATCAATGCCTGAAATGTCGTTTCTTAATATTCCTTATGGTTAAAAACCCGAAAAAGCGACGTTTAAAAACACAAATAGATGAAGTTAAAATTGGCGAACATGTTTCAAAAGCCTAAAGCTTCCTTCTTCAGCGCCAAGCAAGAAATGGAAAGAAACAAAGTGCCGGGAGAGTTTAAATAGCAAAGGAGCAAAAGCTAGGCCAATCAGGTGTCAGCGTGTGCCGAGTCCTGATTTGGCGTTGCGTTGTCAGAAAATTTAAAAGCATGAAGTAAAATTGGCGAGATGTGTGGAACTGCAAAAGATTCGTTACAAATATTACTTAAATTTTTATGAACATGAAAGGCTTCTAAGAAATCCAACTCGCCAGCAGTTGAAGGTCTGCAAATAATTTTAGCTTCGGAGAAAACAAATCTATGGCCCATTTCCCAACAGTGTTTCGCGATTGAGGATTTTGAGAGTTCTTTCTTTTTAACATAATTTTCATGTTCCTTTAACCTAAATTTTAGCGCCCTTCGGGTCTGTCCGACGTAACCAATTTGACATTCACATTTTATGTGATAAATGCCCCACTGATCAAATGGTTGGATGGGGTCTTTTAACTTGGAAAAAGTTAGTTTGTTGATGGGTCTGTAAATGACATGAAAATCAAACTTGCTGAGTATTCTAGAAATGCGAGGAGAGATTTTTGAATAAAATGGTAAGACAACGAAATTGATGGAAGGAACACTGGGTTTTTTGTGGGATGCACTGCGGTTCGAAAGTTTACTATAAGCATTGTCAATGACTACGTCAGTACTCATTTCAAAAAACAATAACCAATTTTCCACTACCGTTTACCGAAAACCATTTGCTGTTTGTCTTCCTCCACATTCTCGCTCCTGTCATCCCATAAAACAAAAAATGTCTGCTTTTTACACGTTTGTTAACCGCGCTATTAATATATGTTCCGACAAATCACTTCTCAATGATGAACTTAATTTCTTAAGGAGTGTGGCCGTTGACAGAGGTTATTCTTATCAAATCATTGACAATGCTTATAATAAACTTTCGAACCGCAGTGCATCCCACAAAAAACCCAGTGTTCCTTCCACCAATTTCGTTGTCTTACCATTTTATTCAAAAATCTCTCCTCGCATTTCTAGAATACTCAGCAAGTTTGATTTTCATGTCATTTACAGACCCATCAACAAACTAACTTTTTCCAAGTTAAAAGACCCCATCCAACCATTTGATCAGTGGGGCATTTATCACATAAAATGTGAATGTCAAATTGGTTACGTCGGACAGACCCGAAGGGCGCTAAAATTTAGGTTAAAGGAACATGAAAATTATGTTAAAAAGAAAGAACTCTCAAAATCCTCAATCGCGAAACACTGTTGGGAAATGGGCCATAGATTTGTTTTCTCCGAAGCTAAAATTATTTGCAGACCTTCAACTGCTGGCGAGTTGGATTTCTTAGAAGCCTTTCATGTTCATAAAAATTTAAGTAATATTTGTAACGAATCTTTTGCAGTTCCACACATCTCGCCAATTTTACTTCATGCTTTTAAATTTTCTGACAACGCAACGCAAAATCAGGACTCGGCACACGCTGACACCTGATTGGCCTAGCTTTTGCTCCTTTGCTATTTAAACTCTCCCGGCACTTTGTTTCTTTCCATTTCTTGCTTGGCGCTGAAGAAGGAAGCTTTAGGCTTTTGAAACATGTTCGCCAATTTTAACTTCATCTATTTGTGTTTTTAAACGTCGCTTTTTCGGGTTTTTACTCATTTTAACACAAAGTGAACTGCTTTTAATTCCTTATGGTATTTTTATAAAAACATAACATGGCGCAGTCGCAAGTTTAAACCACTTCAAAGAAACCTAAAACATGGAATATTGCCGTCCGCAGATGAATAGACCGAAATATGGCGAATGATTCGCGAAAATTGAAACAACAGTTTTGCATTTATATGATAGCTTCCGGAAGATAAGATATCTCAAGTAAAAGTAGCCATGCTATTGATGAAGAAGGTAGAGATTTTTAATAACGTTAATTTGTCTGATGACGACAGAAAATATTTCGGAAAAGTTATTTAGGCATTTGAAAGAGGTTCCATACTCCAAAGGAGTATTTTTTGTAATTGAAGTGAAATCAATTGCAGATTTCTTAGGTGAACATTGTTTGATTTTCAAACTAAGTAATTTTACTGATTTTTCAGCTTTATTTTATTTATTTACTCAAATGATTACTTACTTTGGTACTTATCCGTTACCCGGAGCAAGCAAAAAATCAAAAATCGCCTATGTTGCCAAGCGAAGCAAATGACAAATCTGTCAACGGAAAGTACGCTCAACGGTAAACAAATATGGTTGTGAGAAATTTGGCGAAATTTTACATTATTTAGCGATATATATTTCATGAATTCGCTTGCACCCGGCTAACCGATAAGTACCCTCACTTTTTTTAATTTCCTGAAACTTATTTCGGTTTTTGAGCAATAAATTTTCCTTTCTATTATTTCATTTTCTCGGATTATTTATTAAAAAAAATTCTTCAAAATTCGCAAAGATACATTTTCCAGTGTTTGGTAAGAAGCAATTGACTTAGAATATGCCATTTGTAAAATAGGTTTTTCCATACAAATTTATAAATTTACTTTTTGAAATTTATGTTTTATTTGCATAACATCAAAGGGTAATTTTCTTTTTGTGTCTAATTTTGCACAAATGATTGACATTCCACGGAACAAGGTGATATTTCGATAATTGTGAATTAGGAGCGGTTAGCGGTTGTCAAATTTATTGCGATAACTATTTATTTTGGTGATCCTTAGTATACGTTTCCAAAGGAAAGATTTTCCTCGCTCATACGTTGACGACAAAGATTTGGAGAGATAGCCAGCTTCCAATCGCCGAAATTGTCCTTTTTACTTCCTTTTACGTAGTAAAGGAAGTATTGTGATCACGAAAAAAATTTCACTCAAATTTCGGTCTAAATTTTGACTTTGCTCACCCCTGAATGAATGTCGCGTACTTCTTTCGACCTGTCAGAACGTGCATATGTACCTAACAACATACAAACAGCCGAAAAATCAATTTCGACCACCCCCGAGTAAATTACGACGAGTTTTCTCGTGACGTCTGTATGTACGTATGTGCGGATGTATGTGCGTATGTGGCTCGCATAACTCAAAAACTATATGCCGTAGAAACTTCTAGCTTGGTATGTAGGCTCTGAGGGGGGTCTAGTTGTGCACCTCCCCTTGTGATTGCATTCGAATGTTCCCAAAGGGGTCTTTTACCCCTTTTTTGGGGTAAATCAATGTTAATTTCAATACAAACTCAAGTGATATGAATTGGCGCCACCACTTGGCGACATGTCGCCAAACTTTTGGTCGCCAAGTGTGTGACGCCAACTTGGCGACATATCGCCAAGTTGGCGACAAATTTGGCGAAAATTTTTTTTTTCGAATTTGGGTTCAACTTGGCGCTATTGGCGATATTTTGCGAAAAATTCACTGAATGATGTTAAAATCGGCAATATTTAGAAAATTAACCAGTGTGAAACATTTTCCTGCACTGTTTCGTGGCAGATTAGGGGAGTAAATATTTGAATTGCTACCTTGCTCACTCCAAGCCTTTTTTTTAATACTTAAGGCAACTACTAAGAAATTTACACGTAAAAGGAAGTAGTGTGGGGTCCATACCAGATTTTTTGTTCTTAATTTCACACACATGTTTTATAGTTGACAGTAAAATAATGCTCCAACTAAAAAAAACTACGAAATAATGTGAGGATTCCTACTAAAAAAACTCGCCAAGTCAACTGGAAAAGCTTCATTAACATGAAGCATAATCAGATAAATAAAGATATCCAGTCATAATTATCGTTGTTGTTTCTAATACCACTCGGGTATCCGAGCCCGAGTAGATTAAATCTGTTCGATTTAAGTCAAGATAGATACGGCTTCCGTTTTTACGAGCACCATTTTAGGTGGAAGACCGATTTTAGCTCAACACACATGCCATAAGGACCCGTTTATAGGGTAGGCATCTATTCATATCACACTTTCACACACAGAAAGGACAATGACAGGAGAGAGAAAGTACGCCCATGGCCCATAGCTAGAACTCAAACCCGGGGCCACCGTGTCACGGACAGACGTCGCTGACCACTAGACAAGGTGACCGACAAGAATTATCGTTGAAATCTGAATTAAAATGTAACATAAGAGAAAAGGAGCAACCATGGCGACGATGCAAGCTTCAAATTTTAATTTTCGCTTAGTTAGCAAGAAAATATATCGCCAAGTAAAATGACGTTCCTATAACTGAAAAAGTTTTGATGGAACTGACGTTCCCAAAGACTAAATTTGCTCTTTTTTTTTGCCATCTGAAGAAAAAAGAAATAAAAAAGTGTGAGCGTTTTTTAATATTTTGGATATTAAATACTGATAAGATATTAAATACTGCCAAAGTGAAAACAATGATGGTAAATTTCTTGCCTATGTGGCACCGTTCGACTTCATAATAATTTCTCTAAATGTTCTGCAAAAAGTAAAAATAAACTAGCTGCCAGGGCAGCTAGATTAGCTTCCTGCGGCATGTTGATGCATAACGTCCTCCCTCTCTAACTTTTACCTCATTCTGAAGTTATATTATTTGATAGAATTTGATGTTCATTCAATTTCAAGACATACCACGCACGTGGCCCGGCGTTGCACGGGCACTTCATGCCTTTAAAGTAGTGAGGAAATTTTCAAGAAACTACTCCCCGCCAAGGCGGCTCGCTAACAGGCGCTTCACGTCATTACTTTTTTCCTATATAAAAAATCATTCGAATTATTGAGATGCTACGCGCCTTCAAGATGGTGAGGAGAGTTTCAGTAAGTTCAGCTCGCTCAAAGAAAAAAAGCAGACATAGACACTCAGTTTTTAATATAAGTAAATGGCTTTTCAACAAATGAATGTTTCAAAATATTACAAGTAGCTAGCGATAAAAATTCTACGTAAGTGGCCCGCTTATGAGTTTCGTGTTTGATTTAGTTAAGCCTTCATTCAAAATTCTCATTATCATTGTTATCACTGTTTCATAGCATCAACGGTATATCTAACTACTTAAAATTTCTTCGGACGCCACCAATCAAAACTGAACCACGGGTTCACCAGTTTGAATGGAATAAAGTTCAAAATGAAAACTTAACAATAATTTTAATATTCTTCAAAATATTTTACCATTTCCTTAAAACAGCGTAATCCAAAAGACAAAGTTCTAAAACAAAATTCAAAGTAACAACTCAAAATACATTAACATTCTCACTGTTGCCATTTACAGAAAAGTAAAAAGTAAAACATAAAATTCTCGCGAGCAGGAATTAATAATTAAAATGAAAAAATTTTGCAATCTCAAACATACTCCCACCTTGCAAAGTGAAATTTTGAACTTTGCAAAAATAAGTTTTAAACTAAAGAGTTCTTAAAGTCAAGATAAAGTTCAAGTTCATCAGGCATAGTCAGTTTCTTTAGCAGCCTTCAGTATATCAGCATCCGCCCTTGCCGACACTTCTAAGGGGTAGAGCCTTTGGAACGGACGAATCCTTTCGCCCTTATCAGTTCTTAATTTTGCCACTCTAGGTATGCCATCTTTTCCAGGGAATACTTCCAAAATGATACCTAGGGGCCAATCGATGCGTTTTTTATTGTCCTGCCCAATTATAACGACATCTCCAACATTCAGAGTATCTTTTCTCCTGACTCCTTTGTGTACTAAAAGACCGAGGTACTCATTTCTAAACCTTTGTCTCAGGTTTTCACGTAGTTTCTGTAAGTACTTGACACGTTTCTCCAATGATGATCGGTTGACACAGTCGAGATCTGGAGTTTCACTGTTGCCACCACCATGAATAAACAAATCAGGTGTCAGTGGTACCAATCCATTTGGGTCATCAGGCAGGTAGGTGAGTGGTCTGGAGTTTATCACTGACTCACAGTCACACAGTATAGTGTACATCTCTTCATAGTTGACAACGGATTTTCCTAATACTCGACGAAGAAGCTCTTTGAGCATTCTCACCATGCGCTCCCACCATCCACCCCACCACGCTGCTGTTGGTGGAATGAACTTCCAAGTGATTTTCTGAGAGGTTGAGTATTCTGCAATTTTGTCCCAGTCCAATGCTTCAAGTTCACTGTTGGTCCCCACAAAATTCGTGCCATTATCTGAATAAATAGTTGATACTCTTCCTCTTCTTGAAATGAACCTTCTCAAAGCTTCGATGAAAGCATCGGTGGTGAGTGACTCGACCAATTCGAAATGGACCGCACGGTACACGGCGCAGGTAAACAAAGCAATCCAAGCTTTGCCTTTTGTTTTTAGGTGAAGGGGACCAGCATAATCAACCCCACATACATCAAACACTTTTGTCTGGGTAATTCTATCTTTAGGCAGCGGAGCAAAAGGTACTTCAACCGGTCTAGACGTGTGCCGTTTGCATGTCACACACTTAAATATAACTTGCTTTACCAGCTTCCTTAATTTGATAATCCAATATTTCTCCCGAAGTCTGGCGATGAGAATGGAAGCATTAGCATGAAGTGCTTTTTCGTGCTCTTCACGTATCAGACTTTTCACGACAGTATTAGCAGGTAGAATGATTGGAAATATGAATTCCTCTAATTCGTCACTGTTTACGAGTTTTGTTTTTATGCGCAGGAATCCTTGTTCATCTTTGAAAACTTGCATCTTCGAAAGAAACTTTTCGTCTTTAAAAGCATTTGACTGTATGTTTTTGAAGAACTGAACTTCGGCTTGTTGAAATTCTTCCAAGGTCAGATTACCTTTTAACTTGTTTTTGTGCGAGATGTTGTGCATAAAACGTAAAACCCATGCCAATACTCTGATATTTTTAGAGTGGGAAGAAAAGCGATCTGTGCAAATTTCTTCCACTTCAGTGTTCATCATAGAAGATACGACTGCCTTTCTTTTCTCTTTAAGCACTTCCTCTTCATTGATATCTACTTCTTTATCTGGTGTAGGCCACTCACGAGGCGAAAGATGGAGCCAACTGGGTCCCTCCCACTATTTAGAGGTAATCAACTTCTCTACGGAGCAACCTCTCGATGGCAAGTCAGCTGCATTACACTGTCCGGGAACGTGTCTCCATGCTTGTATTGGTGTCAGTTGTCTAATTTCTTTAACGCGATTTTGTACAAATGTTCCCCAGATGTCATCTCTTTTCAGCCAGGCCAACACTGTTGTAGAGTCCGTCCAAAAGTTCACATTGTCAATCTTCAACACTTTTTGGACCTCATTGTAAAGACGAGCAGAGATGGTAGCACCGAGTAGTTCTAATCTTGCGATTGTTGTCTCCTTTTTTCCACATGGGGCAACTCTAGTCTTACTCTGTACCAGCTGCACGTGAGTGTCTGCTTCATTACTAACTCGCAGAAAAACTGCTGCAGAATAGGCAAGTTTACTGGCATCACAAAAAACATGTAATGAAATGTCCTCGAGTCCAATTCCACAATGCAACCATCGTGGGACTTTCAAGTTCTTTAGATATTCGAGCTCAGCCAGCCACTTCAAAAAGTTCTGGCGTGTTTTGCTGTCTACTTCTTCGTCCCATCCAATTTTAGTTTTCCACAATTCTTGTAACCAGAGTTTTGGACGTAGCATGACCGGACTAGTGATTCCTATAGGATCAAAGACTTTGTGTGAAACAGCTAAAATATTTCTCTTTGTGATTACTTCATCTTTTATTTCTTGCATATCTGGAACACTAATAGAAAGAGTATCAAGTTCTCTGTCCCAACTCATCCCCAGGATGTTGGTTGGACTGTCATTGGATTCAGAGGGATTTGTGAACTCCCACCCTCTTAAATCGAATTTTCTTTCAGTCATAATTTCTGTAGCAACTTTAATAAACAGTTTCAATTCTTCTCCAGTTTTGACACTG
This sequence comes from Uloborus plumipes, assembly GCA_038373865.1. Taxonomy (NCBI): domain Eukaryota; kingdom Metazoa; phylum Arthropoda; class Arachnida; order Araneae; family Uloboridae; genus Uloborus; species Uloborus plumipes. The sequence continues at coordinate 13,823 of JAXGGA010014599.1, forward strand.
GCTACGCAGTTATCCACATAGAAGCTTCTTATTAGTTTTCGGATAATATCTTCAGGATATTTTTCACCTCCTTGGGTTGCTTCCTCTAGTTTTGTCTCCAAGTGGTATTTGATAGTTGACGCAAGCAAGAAAGGACTGCAGGAAACTCCAAATACAACTCTACAATGACGATAATACTTAAGTCCTCCATCTTCTTTATACCACAGAAATCGTAAGAAATCTCTGTCCTTCTTATTGAGACTGATTTGTAGAAATGCTTTACGTATATCAGCTGTCACACCAAATTCATACAAGCGAAATCTCAATAATACAGAAGGAATCAGTTCTATCAGATTTAACCCTTTCTCTACACAATCATTGAGACTGGGGGCTCCTTTTTGTTTAGAAGAAGCGTTGAACACTGGCCTTATTCTCGTGGTACTCTTCTCCTTCACAACGTGACGATGGGGCAAATAGTGACATGAGGACTCAATTTCTTCGTTAGGAACCTCTTCGATAATTCCTTCTTGCTCCCATTCTTTGAACACTTTGCCATAATCTTCATACAGACCTTCATTTTTAGCTTGCGGGCTGTCACTTCCAATCCTCTAATTGCCAAATTGAAGTTGTCAGGTAAAGGCAAATGTGTGTCGAGCCAAGGTAAATCCACAAGGTAACGTTGATCTTCATCAACTCTAATAGTCCTTACGAAGTGTTCCATAGTAGCCTCGCGAAGCTCTTCTTTAGTTTTCTGTTCGGAAGGATCTCTTATTCCTATAGAATCTAGTTTCCACATCTCAGAAATGTCCATTTCTTTTACAAAGAGGGAAGTTACCATCATAGAACTACTGGAAGATACATTGTTTTCCGGAACTTTTCCGGTCAGAGTCCATCCAAGTGAAGTTTCAATAGCCACCAATCCACTTGACAAAACTTTTCGCTGACCTGTTAATAACTTTCCAAAGAGATCAGCTCCTATAAGTACTTGAACGGGCTGTGGTTTTTCACCAACATCACTTAAAGTTATATCCAGTTTTCGAAGCTCTTCTAGCCATGGTCCTACATTCACAGGGGAGACATCATTGCAGATAGTTTCTTGATCCAACGCTTCAAAGTTGCATGCAAAACTACTATTAACATTTCTTAATCTAATCCTATAACGAGTATGAGAAAATTCTCTTGTTTTAACACCGCCAAAGAGAGAGTGTATTAGTGTCTCCTTCTTCACAGGCGAGTATCCCATATCTTCAGCAAGACTTTTTACAATATAAGAATTTTGTGAGCCGGTATCAAGAACTATTCTCACGATGTATTCCTTCTTATCTGACATTAGCTTGCATTTGAGAGTCTGTAGGAAGACTTTAGGCCCTGTGCTTAGGTTCGACATGTTTACTTCGCTGACAATTTCCTTTTCTTCGGACTTCTTCCCGTCACTTTTCTTTGACTCGAGTTCTTCACACATTAGGGGTACATGCTTTTTCCAACAAATACAACATCTCAGAGATGCATGGCATTTTCGGACGGGGTGACCGGGCGTTAAACAGGCGAAGCAACAATTTTTCTCCCTAAGAATTTTTTGTTTATCAGATAAACTCATTTTCTGTGCAGCGAAACAATCAGCGCTAAAATGAGCTTTTTCGCAGAAAACACATAACTTTTTAGCCTCCTGAGTACGTGGATGTGTGAAAAGGTTAGAAGCTGTAGGTACTTGATTCCGTTTTTCTCTGAGTTCAAATTTCTTACTTCTGTAACCACTGTTATCCTTCTTTTTATTCAATCCGAAACCTTGCATCGCCAAACTAATTCTTTCCTCGGATTCTACTTCAGATTTCAAGAACTTGAGCAAGCTACTGAGCCTTTCTTGCGGCTCCCCATTGTGACTGAAATCAGGGTTCCTTTGTCTTTGCCATGCCCGTAATATATCTTCAGGTAAACATGACTCCACTAAAGGATGAAGAAGAGCAGCGCTTTTATCCGTTGTTACACCAAGAGTCTCTAGCGCGCGAATCTGTGACTCCAAATTATCGTAAAGTGCACACAAATTAGTGGTAGATCCCTGTGCAGCATTTTGAATGACCAATTTCAAAAGTTCCCTAACATAGAATTCTATCAATAAATCATTTCGACCAAACCGACTTTTTAAAGCGTCTACGGCTTGGGAATAGTTGGCGCCAGTTGGCGGGAAACTTTCAACTACTTCTCTAGCTCGTGAACCACTAATAGTTGACTGTAATAAATATTGAAATTTGTTTTCAGGAGCTATATCTACATCGTTGTGAACATGCTCAAATTGAGACCAAAACTGCAGCCAGTCCTTCAGTTCTCCTGAAAATTGTCGCAATTCCAATTTTGGTAAATGAAACTTCTTTTTTACATTACCTGATGTCTCAGGAGTTTCATCTGGTGCACTCAATGATGTTCGAGCATTTATTCGGGCTAATTCTAGCTCATGTTGCCTTTGGCGCTCATTTTCAGCGTCTTGGCGCTTTCTTTCCTCGTCTTGGCGATTTCTTTCTTCTGCTTCTTTTTTCTCTTCCGATTCTTTTCGCTGCCTTTCTTCAACAGCAGTCGCCAACACAGTCGTTGCGAAATCCGGATCCGATTTATATTCTTCGCTGTTTATAATTGCTTCTTTCAACGTATTGATAGTAACTTTTTCCGGTAAAGAACCGACTATTTCTTCGCACAAGAACAACAAATCCTCTTTTTTGAATCCTTTTACAATTTGAAAAATCTTTTCGCTTTTACTCATCTTCGAATCTACAGAGTTTTCGTCCTGTCACGGACGCCAAAATAAATCTAACTACTTAAAATTTCTTCGGACGCCACCAATCAAAACTGAACCACGGGTTCACCAGTTTGAATGGAATAAAGTTCAAAATGAAAACTTAACAATAATTTTAATATTCTTCAAAATATTTTACCATTTCCTTAAAACAGCGTAATCCAAAAGACAAAGTTCTAAAACAAAATTCAAAGTAACAACTCAAAATACATTAACATTCTCACTGTTGCCATTTACAGAAAAGTAAAAAGTAAAACATAAAATTCTCGCGAGCAGGAATTAATAATTAAAATGAAAAAATTTTGCAATCTCAAACAAACGGTTTGCAAGAATGGATTTCATATTTAATCATTTATTAGGCTTAATCGCTTTAAACTTGACTACTTATTAATTGATATCTTCGCTAATTAAAATCGTATAATTATATAGAGTGAAACCAATGAAGCCTGAAAAATTACCTATCTATCGGTACCTGGCTCGACTTTCAATTCATTGGCGTTCAGGAGAAAGAAGCGTGACATAGATAGAAAGAAAGATAGAAAGAAAGATAGAAAGAAAGATAGAAAGAAAGATAGTTAGAAAGATACTCAGTTTTTAATATAAGTAGATCCTATTAAAATTAAAAATAAATCGTCAAGTAAACAAAAAAGGCCTTTAACTAATACTTGAAATTAGCTTAAATTGAAAATAACTAACTAAAAAAAAAAAAAAAAAAAGTTCAGTCTCTCATAAGCATGGTTGGTTGTGTATGATTTTCTGGAGCAAGAGCCTTCAATGACTGTGCTGCGCCATGTTAAGCATGGTAAATCTCGCCAAGAAGAACTTTTCGTATACGCAGTTTTAGACCTTCAACACTACGATTTTGTTAATACAAGGCAGATATTTCTTTCTTCAAAAAACTCTGGTAAAATTGCGCTTGAATTTCATTTTCTTACTGTACTTAGTTTTTTTAATTCGTGTAATACAGCAACAGCAGTAAAACTCCTTTAAAATTTACCACGGGCAAAGCCGTGGCGGTTAATTCTAGTTTTGAATAAAAACGTTAATTAAATTATTGAACTATTTAAGATTAAAAGACATTTATTTCTTTCCATTGCCATTTTGAATAAAAACGTTAATTAAATTATTGAACTATTTAAAATTCCAAGATATCTATTTCTTTCCATTGCCATTTTGAATTAAAACGTTAATTAAATTATTGAAATATTTAAAATTCCAAGACGTTTATTTCTTTCCGTTACCATTTTAAATTAAAACGCTAATTAAATTATTGAACTTTTTAAAATTAAAGAGTGTTCTTATTTTTTTCCGTTGTCATTTTGAATACGTGTTACAACAAATTCTAAACATTGTTCTTATTCTAATTAATGACATATTTTTTCTCTGATACCATTTTGAAAATGTGTTTTTAAATAAAATTGCAATTGCTGTTTTTAGAAGGGACTTTTTTTGGCTGCGATCCAAATATTAAAACAACTTTTTCGTTTAGAATTTTGCAATTAATTTTACAGGAAGAAAGCGGTTTGGAAATAATTGTTTTTGGTAAGGAATTTTATTTGTCATTTAGGGAGAGTGCTAAGTATGCACTACTTGACATCGTCTTTATTTCTGAGGAAACATGTGCGAATAATTCGATTGATTCTTTGATGCAGGAGAGCTTATAGCGAGCCGCTTTAGCGGGGAGTAGTTTATTAAACTTTTCCTTGGTACTTTAAAGGCGAGCCGCCTTGGCGGCGAGTAGTGAACTTCCATAGCACTGAATTGAAACTTTCCTTGCTACTGTAAAGGCGAGCCGCCTTGGCGGCGAGTAAACTGTTTTAAACTTTCCTCATTACTTTAAAGGCGAGTCCGCCTTGGTGGCGAGTAGTTTTTTGAAACTTTTCTCACTACTTTAAAGCCCGTGCAACGCCGGGTCCCGCAGCTAGTTAACATTATGATGTGTTGTAACGTGCGAATAAATGTTTTTTGTTTACTTTAATCATAGTTTGCTTTCTTGAAATTCAGCTAAAATTTTGATTTAAGAAGAATATAGAATAGCAGTAGCAACCTGCAAAGATTGTATTTTTTCGGAAAGCTTTTTTTTTAACCTTTTGGATCCGGGCCGTTTTATGGAAATTTTTCTTTCTACCCAGCTAGTACGACAGTTGAACCACAAATGTCTTTTCCATTGAAAAGAGAAGGTATGAACTGTCGTACCAGACTTATGAAACCTTGAAAAAATCCCCGGCTCCAAAGGGTTCGAGTGAAAATTTCAACCCCGTCCTCTAAAGAAAAAAGACTTATGGTACAACATCTGTACCGCCCGGTTTCAAAAGGTTAAGCTTTGCTATATGGCTATTCCATACTAACGATCCCAAAATAAAGGCGGAATTAAAGTTTGTGGATGTGCTATGTCAGCCAAGTAGTAAAGTTGGTATCTAATATGATGTAGTTCATCAATCAGAGCAGAAAAATAGATCCCTAATGTTATTCAATTTTATAAAAATCTGTAATAGAGTTGAAAAAGAATAAGACCATAACCATTTGGGGGGTCTTCAGCTCTCTTCTTAAAAATATTGTAATATTCACCAAATCTACCTTCCCATTTGTTTCCTTTTTAGCCTACTTTCCCGTTAAAAATAAAAGAAACGAAAAACGCATTAAAATTGGCTTAATGCATCTAAAAAATGTCGCCAAGTCCAAAAAATGTCGCCAAGTCCAAAAAATATCGCCAAGTAAAAAAAAGTCAAAAAGAAACAAAAAAATGAAATAAATATCGAAAAATTAAAAATTTGAAAGTAGGGTATTGAGATGGGGAATTTGTGTGTCTGTCGGTCGGTCGGTCGGTCTGTCGGTCTGTCTGTCCCCCCCTAATAACTTTTGAATGAACATTCCGATTTGGACAAACTTTTTTTGTTGGAAAGATCTCGGCGAGTACAGCTCATTCCCATATTTGATTTTTTGATTTGAACAATTTTTGGTTCAACTTTGAGCCGTTCAAATAACCGGTCCCGCGATACTAACTTTTGAATGAACAGTCCGATTTGAACAAACTTTTTTTTGTTCGAAAGATCTTTTCAAGGATACTTCATTCCCGTACCTACATTTTTGATTTGAACAATTTTTTCGTTCAACATTGAACCGTTCAAAAAAGCTCTCACACCTAATAACTTTTGAGTGAACAGTCCGATTTAAACAAACTTTTTTTTGTTCGAAAGATCTCGGCAAGGATGCTTCATTACCGTATTTAAATTTTCAATTTGAACATTTTTTTCGTTCAACATTGAACCGTTCAAACAACCTTTCCCCACCTAATAACTTTTAAGTGAACCGTCGGAATTGAATAAACTTTTTTTTGTTCGAAAGATCTCGGAGAGGCTCCTTCCCATATTTCACTTTTCAATTTGAACAATTTTTCGTTCAATGATGAACCGTTCAGAAAAAATTTTAACATGAGCGCCTACGGAGAAATTTAAATTGAATGTTGATTCTGAACTTCAAGGCGGATTTCCTTCAAAACTAACTTTGTAAGAAAATGGTTTTGATAAATAATGTATTGTAAAGTACTTTTCTGAATAATCTTCTGTGAGGACTCTGATTCCGACTCCGACTCCGCAGACATGGCGGAAATGCAGGCTCAGAAAAAATGACTGACTGGGCAGACGATTTTTTGTTTATATTTATTTATTTGTTTTTGTTTAATTTATTATTATTATGATTTTTTTTTTTTTTTTGGCAGACGATATATTTTTTTTTTTTTTTTGTTAACAAAAATTTTTCATTCACGAGAGCATTTTATTCTTTATTTATATTTAACAACTGGCAACGGATTAAAAATGAAATTCAAGACATTTTATTAACGAACGAGTTTTTTTTTCTTTCTTTGATAAAATGTGTTTTGAAGTTCTTTGTACTTTTATTTTATTTGTTTATTTTTTTTTCTTTTGAAAACGATTGTGGAATTTTTCTACGGAAGCACTATAACAATTACATTCTTTAAAAGGTGCGACAAAACTTAATTGACTCGTTTATTTAATTTTTACGTGTCTATTTCATCTGATGAGAGGGGTATATTTTGCTTTTAGAAATCAGCTTTAAGTGCTATAGAGGTATGTTTAACATAATTTTCAGTTTCAGATAATCAAGAGAATATTGATCAGATGCTACAATGCCGATTTCGATGTACGGGAAAGTAGGCTCGTTTAGTTCTTGACAGAACTTCTTGTTAATAATTCAGTTATTTATTTTTTTATCATTATTTTTATCCTTTTTGCCTACTTTCCCGTTAAAAATAAAAGAAAGACGAAAAAAGTATTAAAAGTGGCTTAATGCATCTAAAAAATATCGGCAAGTCCAAAAAATATCGTCAAGTTAAAATAATATCGCCAAGTGCGAAAAAAAGTTGAAAAAAAATAAAAAGGTAAAATGAATATCAAAAAATTAAAAATTTGAAAGTAGGGTATTGAGATGGCGAATTTGTGTGTCGGTCGGTCGGTCTGTCCCCCCGACTCGTATATTTTGCTTTTAGAAATCAGCTTTAAGTGCTAAAAAGGTATGTTTGACATAATTTTCGGTTTCAGATAATCAAGAGAATATTGATCAGATGCTAGAATGCCGATGTCGATGTACGGGAAAGTAGGCTCGTTTAGTTCTTGACAGAACTTCTTGTTATTTTTTTGAAAATCATCTTAAAGATTGAAATATGAGCTCTGATTATTGTTTTATATTTTGTCGGTTTTTGCCATTTTTTTTCCTGAAAAACCTTTCAAATAATTTCAACTAATAGTCTAGTAATCCTTTGAAGATTATGGGATATTAGCTCTTTTGTAAAATTAAATCTTTTTTTTTCTGGTTCCAGCTTGGCACTTATCTGAGGATTTTGTAGTAAAAAATACTGAGTATTATTGATTGCTTGATTATTTCAAAGTATATTTTTGAAGCGATAAATAGATCCTTTTTGGGGTGTTGCATCTTTTGCAGTCATACTAAATGCTAAAATACGTCATTAAATATAAAAGTTGCTTTCTTAATTAATTGCTCGATTTTAATTACAAACAATGCTGTTTTCCTGCTTTAATTTACTTTATAAGATTTGTATTAAATACAAGTCACTATTTAAAATTATAACCGCCTAATTTTCATCGATTTTATTGCTCTTGAACATTACAACGATTTTTATTTCACATACTGTCTTTCCCATTTTAAGTAGAGTCGGTTATGGTAAATGGTAACATTTGATAGATGGAAACGAACCACAAAACTACATTTGTGGTTATACTTAACCCTTTAAAATGTCGCTCACTCCCTTCTAAAACGTCATACTCAAAAATTAGCGATTTTGAGTTATGCCTGTTTTTAAACTACCATGAATAAGTAGCATTATAATTCTCTGTATAATTACATAAATCTCTGTATAATAATCTCTTGTATAATTATATAAATCTCTGCCAGACATACATTTCTATAATTCAGCATTTCGTCGTTAAAAAACAAAAATTCGTTTTTGCATTTTCAAAAATTGCAGAAATGTTCTTTTCAAGTGTCACATCTTAGCTGTGTCGTCGTCACATCTTTGTCGTGCTTGAATCGCTGGGCAGGAAACACCAATATCGTCGTCACATCTTTGTCGTGCTTGAATCGATGGGCAGGAAACACCAGTGTTGTTTAGGGCGGTATTATTCATTAGGAAAACAGTGCTGCACAGAAAAAAGAATATTTTTCATTCTTATTTGTCAATCAAGAGTGCACTATTTTGTTTTATGTTTTTATTATAAGGAGAGCACTTAATGACAGTACCGACTTAATCTGAGATATTTCAAGTAATAGCTTTGAAGTTTAATGCAAAAACGTCATAAACAAAACGCAACTTTTTCATACTTATACTTTTTACACTTTTTCTTCTCGAAACAGAGGGAAAAAATCATAATTTCTTGAAAAAGACTTCATGCAAAAAAAAAAAAAAAATGTTCAATCAGAGAGATGTATTTATTTCATATTTTTAGTTATTTTGACTATTTTTCGGGCTTAAAAATTATTTTAAGATACATTTCGCCACTTTTAACCTTTTGGAACCGGGCTGTTTTTTAGAAATTTTTCTTTCGACTCAGGTAGGGTAGTACGACAGTTGAACCACAGATTTATTTTCCGTTGAAAAAAGAAGGTATAAACTGTCGTACCAGACGTATGAAACCTTGAAAAAATCCCCGGCTCCAAAGGGTTCGAGTGAAAATCTCAACCCCGTCCTCTAAAAAAAAATAGTTACGGTACAGCATGTGTACTGCCCGGCTCCTAAAGGTTAACGCTTTTGTCGTCTTTCTTTTACTTTAACGAGAAAGTAGGCTAAAAACGGAAAACGATTTAATGCATCATTGGCTGATTTGTTTTTACGAATTGTTTCGTCATGATCTCAAATAAGGCTTCCAAAAAAGAAACTACTTTTACGCAAACAGATTTTCCTTACCATTTCTTTGCTTTAATGAGGGGGCAACAGTTCATTATTAATGTTTGTATTATTATTATTTTTGTCTAACGAAGTGATAGTATTATTTTGAAGCATTATGTGATGCAACAGTTGTTCATTAATTTAACTCAAATCTTTCAATTGCAATTCTATTTCCCTAGCGGGACATCAAATTGCAAGACATTCCTAAATGTTACAAAAGTAACCAGAGATCTTAAATGTCAGTTTATTGCAAAACAATTTAATAGTCTGTAATCTGTTGTGGTCAATTCAGAAATTTAATACTTCACTTTTTGCGAGAATAATTTGGCTTTTGTGCTGTTCACAAAGTGACTTTTTTTAAGCAATCAAGATTATTTGTAGGCCATTATGAAACTTCGTGGAAATTTTATGTCCCTCTCTCGAACTTTACCGGTTTAATATTTATTCTTTTAAATAAGAAAATGGTCTTAAGTAGAAAAAAAAGCGTGGATTTGATATTCGTTGTCTTAAAAATTTGCATAATGTACTTTATCTACCTACGAGGGCTCTTCAATAAAGAATAACCATAAATTAATAAAACACAATTATATGAACTGATCCTACCAACGTTGAAGGCATTTTTTAAATTATTCCCTATTTCATTATTCGAATATCCAGTACTCTTTTTTTTTCTACTAAAAGAAGAATTAATAAATGAATCGTGATATTATGTTACCCTTGAATTTTAAAGTCGTGAGTTTTTACCTATTACTAGCTTATTACCCAGCGTTGCCGGGGTAACTTCTACTTTTTCTGCATCATACAATATTTGTGCCAATGTTCCAACGTAATTAAAACATGAATTATAATCGTTTTTAACTTATTTCATGCTAAAATGAAATAGGTGATCCTTAATTTGATAATTCATTGTTAATCCTAATCTTTTCTTGGAAAATATCCATTAATTAAATATTAAAATCTAAAATCTTTGCAATTGTTCCGAACTAAAAGGAATTATTTGCCTTGTTATAATCATCATAGGTGGGCCTCTAAACGCCATAAAATAAAATACTTTTGTGAAACAAAATAAGAAAGAGGGAACCAACAATACATTTGAAAGACGTAGCCATAGCAACGCAATAAAACGTTAATAATTTGATCAGAAAAGAGGTTTTCGAACTCAAAGTTCAAACGCTTGTAACTTTTTTTCTAGTGGAGCTAAAAGCTTGGTTCTTCGACTACAAGTCGAATCAATTCTGGGGTTAAAAATATCGCTCTATCCAATGGCGTAAAGATCAAAACTGCTGAATAATTAGTTTATTTTTTATTGATGGTTTTAGTGAACCAAGTATTGCTTGAAATCGGGCGAAGCCTTGCGAAAAGCAAGTTTAACAAGAAGTTCTGTCAAGAACTAAACGAGCCTACTTTCCCGTACATCGAAATCGGCATTGTAGCATCTGATCAATATTCTCTTGATTATCTGAAACTGAAAATTATGTCAAACATACCTTTTTAGCACTTGAAGCTGATTTCTAAAAGCAAAATATACCCCTATCATCAGATGAAATAGACACATAAAAAGTAAATAAATGAATAAATAAAGTTTTGTCGCACCTTTTAAAGAATGTAACTGTTACAGTTCTTCCGTAGAAAAATTCCTCAATTGTTTTCAAAAAAAAATTAAAAGTACAAAGTACATCAAAACACAGTTTATCAAAGAAAGAAAAAAAAAAAAAACTCGTCCGTTGATAAAATGTCTCGAATTTCACTTTTAATCCGTTGCCAGTTGTTAAATATAAATAAAGAATAGAATGCCCTCGTGAATGAAACATTTTTGTTACAAAAAAAAATCGTCTGCCAAAAATAATAATAATAATAATAAAAAATTCAATAAAACAAATGAATAAATAAACAAAAATCGTCTGCACAGTCAGTCATTTTTTTTCGGACTGTTTACTCAAAAGTTATTAGGGGTGACAGCTTGCTTGAGCGGTTCAATGTTGAACGAAAAATTGTTCAAATCGGAAATGTAAATACGGGAATGAAGATTCCTTGAAAAGTTCTTTCCAACAAAAAAAAGTTTGTTCAAATCGGACTGTTCATTAAAAAGTTAGTATCGCGGGACCGGTTGTTTGAACGGCTCAAATTTGAACCAAAAACTGTTCAAATCAAAAAATCAAATATGGGAATGAGCTGTACTCGCCGAGATCTTTCCAACAAAAAAAAGTTTGTCCAAATCGGACTGTTCATTCAAAAGTTATTAGGGGGGGACAGACAGACCGACCGACCGACCGACCGACCGACCGACCGACCGACCGACACACACACAAATTCCCCATCTCAATACCCTACTTTCAAATTTTTAATTTTTCGATATTCATTTTACCTTTTTATTTTTTTCATTTGGCGATATTTTTTTTTGACTTGGCGATATTTTTTAACTTGGCGATATTTTTTGGACTTGGCGATATTTTTTAGATGCATTAAGCTACTTTTAATACTTTCTTCGTCTTTTTAGCCTACTTTCCCGTTAAAAATAAAAGGGACGAAAAAAGCATTAAAATTGGCTTAATGCATCTAAAAAATGTCGCCAAGTCCAAAAAATATCGCCAAGTCCAAAAAATATCGCCAAGTTCAAAAAATATCGCCAAGTAAAAAAAAGTCAAAAAGAAACAAAAAAATGAAATAAATATCGAGAAATTAAAAATTTGAAAGTAGGGTATTGAGATGGGGAATTTGTGTGTCGGTCGGTCTGTCGGTCGGTCTGTCGGTCTGTCTGTCCCCCCCTAATAACTTTTGAATGAACATTCCGATTTGGACAAACTTTTTTTTGTTGGAAAGATCTCGGCGAGTACAGCTCATTCCCATATTTGATTTTTCGATTTGAACAATTTTTGGTTCAAATTTGAGCCGTTCAAACAACCGGTCCCGCGATACTAACTTTTGAATGAACAGTCCGATTTTAACAAACTTTTTTTTGTTCGAAAGGTCTTTTCAAGGATACTTCATTCCCGTATCTACATTTTCGATTTGAACAATTTTTCGTTCAACATTGAACCGTTTAAACAAGCTGTCACCTCTAATAACTTTTGAGTGAACAGTCCAACTTAAACGAGCCCAAAAAATATCGCCAAGCCTAAAAAATATCGCCAAGTCCAAAAAATATCGCCAAGTCCAAAAAATATCGCCAAGTCCAAAAATATCGCCAAGCCCAAAAAATATCGCCAAGTCCAAAAAATATCGCCAAGTCCAAAAAATATCGCCAAGTCCAAAAAATATCGCCAAGCCCAAAAAATATCGCCAAGTCTAAAAAATATCGCCAAGCCCAAAAAATATCGCCAAATCCAAAAAATATCGCCAAGCCCAAAAAATATCGCCAAGTCGAAAAAATATCGCCAAGCCCAAAAAATATCGCCAAGTCCAAAAAATATCGCCGAGCCCAAAAAATATCGCCAAGCCCAAAAAATATCGCCAAGCCCAAAAAATATCGCCAAGTTAAAAAAAAATATCGCCAAGTCCAAAAAATATCGCCAAGTTAAAAAAATATCGCCAAGCCCAAAAAATATCGCCAAGTCCAAAAAATATCGCCAAGCCCAAAAAATATCGCCAAGTCCAAAAAATATCGCCAAGCCCAAAAAATATTGCCAAGTCCAAAAAATATCGCCAAGCCCAAAAAATATCGCCAAGCCCAAAAAATATCGCCAAGCCCAAAAAATATCGCCAAGCCCAAAAATTATCGCCAAGTCCAAAAAATATCGCCAAGTTAAAAAAAAATATCGCCAAGTCCAAAAAATATCGCCAAGTTAAAAAAATAAAAAGGTAAAATGAATATCGAAAAATTAAAAATTTGAAAGTAGGGTATTGAGATGGGGAATTTGTGTGTCGGTCTGTCGGTCGGTCTGTCGGTCGGTCTGTCTGTCCCCCCCCCCCTAATAACTTTTGAATGAATATTCCGATTTGGACAAACTTTTTTTTGTTGGAAAGATCTCGGCGAGTACAGCTCATTCCCATATTTGATTTTTCGATTTGAACAATTTTTAGTTCAACTTTGAGCCGTTCAAACAACCTGTCCCGCGATGCTAACTTTTGAGTGAACAGTCCGATTTCAACAAACTTTTTTTTGTTCGAAAGATCTTATCAAGGATACTTCATTCCCGTATTTACATTTCCGAATTGAACAATTTTTCGTTCAACATTGAACTGCTCAAGCAAGCTGTCACCCCTAATAATTTTTGAGTGAACAGTCCGATTTAAATAAACTTTTTTTTTTGTTCGAAGGATCTCAGCAAGGATACTTCATTACAGTATTTAAATTTTCAATTTGAACATTTTTTCGTTCAACATTGAACCGTTCAAGCAACCTTTCCCCACCTAATAACTTCTGAGTGAACCATCCGAATGGAATAAACTTTTTTTTGTTTGAAAGATCTCGGAGAGGTTCATTCCCTTATTTCGCTTTTTGGTTTGAACCATTTTTCGTTCAATATTGAACCGTTCAGAAAAAAATTTAACATTAGCGCCTACGGGGAATTTAAGTTGAATGTTGATCCTGGAACTTAAAGTCGGATTTCCTTCAAACTAACTTTGTAAAAAAAATGGTTTTGATAAATAATGTTTGTAAAGTACTTTTCTGAATAATCTTCTGTGAGGACTCTGATTCCGACTCCGACTCCACAAACATGGCGGAACTGCAGGCTCAGAAAAAAATGACTGACTGTGCAGACGATTTTTTGTTTATTTATTCATTTGTGTTATTGTATTTATTACTATTATTTTTTTTTGGCAGACGATTTTTTTTGTAACAAAAGTGTTTCATTCACTAGGGCATTTTATTCTTTATTTATATTTAACAACTGGCAACGGTTTAAAAGTGAAAATCGAGACATTTTATCGACGGACGAGTTTTTTTTCCTTTCTTTGATAAAATGTGTTTTGATGTACTTTGTACTTTTAATTTTTTTTTTTTTTTTTTTTTGAAAACGATTGAGGAATTTTTCTGCGGAAGAACTGTAACAGTTACATTCTTTAAAAGGTGCGATAAAACTTCATTTATTCATTTATTTACTTTTTATGTCTCTATTTCATCTGATGAGAGGGGTATATTTTGCTTTTAGAAATCAGCTTTAAGTGCTAAAAAGGTATGTTTGACATAATGTTTAGTCTCAGATGATCAGGAGAATAATGATCAGATGCTAGAATGCCGATGTCGATGTACGGGAAAGTAGGCTCGTTTAGTTCTTGACAGAACTTCTTGTTTTTATTTTTAACGGGAAAGTAGGCTAAAAATTGAATAACTCGCGCTGTGTTTAAGTTAGAGAATCTGAACAACTTCCATAGGACGGAGAAAATTTTTCTGCTTCCAACGATATACTGTCGGCCCCGTTTAAACAAATACTGTCGGTTCCAAGAAATATTATTCGATTAAAGCGGGGATCTTTAACATTTACGGCATTGGCTCCGAGATGTGCAACTAATTTTTAACCCCAATATTTGGCGATTTATTTGAAAATTGCCTTGAATTCAAATAAAAAAAGAATCGCTTATCGAATCTTTTCAAACATAAGCCCATGTTTCAATCTGAGAATGTACCTTTCATAATCAGCAAGAATGTTTCAAATCGGTTCAGTGGTACCGGAGATTACCCGGAGCATACATCCCTACAAAATTTACCCTCTCTCTTTATAATATTAGTAAAGATTTTACGTTGATGACCTACTACAATTTTACTCCCATAGCAAACCAAAGTAATTTTTCTTCAAATATGCTTTGCGTGTGATGAGTGTTTCTTTTGAAAGAACAGTTTTGAAATTTTTACTTATGAAGCAATAAATTAAAAAATAGTTAGTGCTAAAGTTGAATTATTTTTCTCCCTTTGGGAGGAGCTCACGCCCCTTATCCCCCCCTCTCCTAAATCCTCTACTGATAAATATTTTTTTTTAAACTGAAACAGTCTAAAGTTTTTCCTGATAAAGTTAGCACAAATGAATTACCATTTTCAGCTGAAAATAACTTTTCTTCATAATATGAATTGCTATTTCGGTATTCATCATAGCGAAAGCTATTTTGCTCGATTTGCAGTACAAAGATACGGTAATGCCGAAAAGAGATTGATTGGAGAAGTAATGACTTCAGATATTGTTATAGAGATTAATAATTTCCTGATTCTAATCATATAACAATTTCTTGGTATAATTTGGTGTTCATATTAATATAATAATCTTACGATAACTTTAACTATGGAAGAACTCGTTAGGTCGATATTAGGAGCTTTCATATTTTCTCTTATAGAACACAAAATTGTTTGAGTACCCATTGTGTTAATTATTTGATTTTGCAACGTGGAAAATTTTAAATTGTAGCTGCAGTAGCATTTAAAGAGGATTATTTGTTTCCATTTTACTTCCTATAAGATTATACTTTACATTGACTAATAAAAACAGCTCACTTATTTTTTTTAAATACAGGATAGACAAAATACATTTATGTCCATTAATTTTCCCAAAAGATTTTTTTTTAGTTTGAAAAACATTTAGTGCAATATTTCGTTTCACTATCTTTTTTGAATTATCAGTATTTTCTCATTATTTATGGGTTAAAACAATTTAGATTGAGCAGATTTTAAAGTAAATCCGCTTCAATCTACTTGTATTAAAAACTGAGTATCTTTCTAACTATCTTTCTTTCTTTCTATCTATGTCACGCTTCTTTCTCCTGAACGCCAACGAACTGAAAGTCGAGCCAGGTACCGATAGATAGGTAATTTTTCAAGCTTCATTAGTTTCAATTCATTAAGCTATACGATTTTAATTAGCGAAGATATTAATTAATAAGTAGTCAAATTTAAAGCGATTCGTTTCGTTTCGTTCGGGGCTATATGCCCAGGTTTTTGATGAGGACTACAATCTAGTGTCTTGCCTCCATTACACATGCTTTTTATTATATATATCTTGTACAGACAATGTATGAAAGAGTTACATCACAAAGGAAAGAAAGTACATCCGGAGCGAGGGTGGGAGTCGAACCCACCGTCTCAGAGTTATCGGCTACACGCCTTAGACCGCTCGGCCACTGATACCCCATTTAAAGCGATTAAGCCTAATAAATGATTAAATATGAAATCCATTGTTGCCAAACCGTATTTGCTATGAAACAGTAATAACAATGATAATGAGAATTTTGAATGAAGGCTTAACTAAATCAAACACGAAACTCATAAACGGGCCACTTACGTAGAATTTTTATCGCTAGCTACTTGTAATATTTTGAAACATTCATTTGTTGAAAAGCCGTCTACTTATATTAAAAACTGAGTATCTTTCTATCTTTCTATCTTTCTTTCTATCTTTCCTTCTATCTTTCTATGTCACGCTTCTTTCTCCTGAACGCCAACGAACTGAAAGTCGAACCAGGTACCGATAGATAGGTAATTTTTCAAGCTTCATTAGTTTCAATCTATATAATTATACGATTTTAATTAACGAAGATATCAATTAATAAGTAGTCAAATTTAAAGCGATTAAGCCTAATAAATGATTAAATATGAAATCAATTGTTGAAACGTGGTTGCTATGAAACAGTTATAACAATGATAATGAGAATTTTGAATAAAGGCTTAACTAAATCAAACACGAAACTCATAAGCGGGCCACTTACATAGTATTTTTATCGCTAGCTACTTATAATATTTTGAAACATTCATTTGTTGAAAAGCCATCTACTTAAATTAAAAACTGAGTATCTATAGTTGAAGCAAACTGACAGCATGGTAAAAGCTACTGGAGCCGGATCACGCCATATCGCAACTTTTGCAATGCCCCGTTCCTTCTCTGGTTTTCCACAATTGACTATTACTCGCTCAATCTCAGGTAATAAGTAATACATGCAATGAAAAACACAAAAACTTTTACTAGTTACGGATTCCGGGCTGTTGTGCCGTGGTCTTGATGACTTTAATCCATACGTTTCAATCGCAACTGCGGCGATCATCTTCAGTGGGTGTCGTTGATTTATTTGGCGACTGATGCGAAATTTCGAACTGCTGCAAGATTTTAAATTGAAAACGCAGCGCCCTCTACTTTCCGGCTCGGGATTGACAGATGACTGGATGCCAAAGCTTGTTAACTTTTACTTCTTCTTCCTAACAGTTAAGTTAACAAGCTTTGGCATCCAGTCATCTGTCAATCCCGAGCCGGAAAGTAGAGGGCGCTGCGTTTTTTTTTTTTTTTTTTTCTTGCAGCAGTTCGAAATTTCGCATCAGTCGCCAAATAAATCAACGACACCCACTGAAGATGATCGCCGCAGTTGCGATTGAAACGTATGGATTAAAGTCATCCAGACCACGGCACAACAGCCCGGAATCCGTAACTAGTATTTACTCCGGCCGTGAAAGCCTTCATTCTTACACAAAAACTTTTGTTTGTTTTCCGGAAGAGACGAATTTAATGACTTTTCACAAATATAAACAAAATGCTGGAGATTGGATTTAAATGTTCAAATTCTTTCGTAACATCTGTAACAAGAATCCATAAACACTAATAAAGTACTTTTCCGTTACGGGCGCGCGATGTGAAGCATTTTTAACCTTGGCGATTGTTTTCCATTTCATTCAATTCCACAATTGTTTAGCG
>JAXGGA010014600.1:0-31609 GCA_038373865.1 Uloborus plumipes
TGAGGTTGGTTGTCAATCCGTCATGATTAATGAATGTGTCAGTTTCGTATGTAACAAGCTACTGCCCCACAATGAACAAAATCAAGACATATTTCAGATAGAAAACTTCCTAAATTTATAACTTTTTTAACAAAATGCAAAAATTTTCTGCAAACTTCGAAAGTTTTCTGCGAACGGCGTTCGCGAGTTCGTCTATATTATCTGGGTTTGCTGACAAGGGACCCTCCTTGGCTCGCGGCGGCCCTGATTTGACCATCATCACCACTAGCTGCACATATGCTACAATCATTTGTTCTTTGTTTCAGTGTTTGTAACAGACAGTGTAAACTGTCATTTCTATTAAGTCCCTTAAAAAACGCTCATGTAGTCCAGTCAATGAATACATTATAGAATGCATGGAATATGCGAGAGTATTTGACTTCAGAATATTGTTAAGGGTAGTTAGTAAGTAAACATACTGAAAGTCCCCGACCCTGGGGGGTGAGCTAAAGGTGGGAGGGAGTGGGGAGGCAAATTTTAGGTTTCTCGACAAATCGCGGAAATGGTGGGGAAAATATGTTCAAAATAAAAATTCAAGCTAAATAAACTTCCTATAACAGTATTTCTATACATATTTGTCGAATTTTCTATACTTTTCCTGGTGTATGTTGTGAGAAACAATAATTTTCGGAAAAACTCGCAATTTTTGTCAAACATTTACGCCTAGTGCCTCTTAAGGTCGTTTTTTCTTATGAGTGTTATTGACAAAGTTGTAGAACTTTAAATTTCCTTCAATTTGATATGCTACTTTTGATATGCTACATTTTATTATACTTATTGAAAGTTATAGAGTTTCAAACACTCGCCTTCATGCTAAAAATAGAGTACTTGCCATTCACAAAAATCAAACTGACGCGAAGAGGGATCGCGCGCTTCCTCTTTTTTCAATGAACTCGATAATTCTGATTGGCAATGAAGAAGTTGCTATAGATTACTGCAACACAAATGATGTCACGCTTCAAACGGGCCCCCCTCCCCTTAATTCTGGGGGTTCAGTTAGTGAAGACGTGACTTTGTGGCAAGGGGGAGGGAAAGTGTAAAAATAAGTTTGACGCCTAGCATTTTTTAATCTAAATATGTTCATAAAACGTAGCTTAAGAAAAGTACTAAATGGCAAAGGGAGAGGGGTGTCCAAAATGCTGAAAAAACTGTGACATCATTTATAGACGGCCCCCACCGAGAAATCGGACG
This sequence comes from Uloborus plumipes, assembly GCA_038373865.1. Taxonomy (NCBI): domain Eukaryota; kingdom Metazoa; phylum Arthropoda; class Arachnida; order Araneae; family Uloboridae; genus Uloborus; species Uloborus plumipes. The sequence goes on from JAXGGA010014600.1 coordinate 1,231, forward strand.
AAAATTGAGAATTACGTACAAGCAGTTCGAATTAATGGACCGAGGAAGTACCGGAAGCCAGCAATCTATATACTTGCAAGACCCCACCAACTCTATATTCTATCCATAGACTGCAGGATTTTCGTTTACTTCCCATTCCATGCTGCTAAAAAGTCAGAAACTGCAGTCCATGGCTGGAATCAACGAGTTGGTGGTGTATTGCGTGTTTCTGCCTCAATCCTGGCTTTGGGGCGGTTACTTACTGCTTTATATCTCCATATATTATTTCTCTAAGCCGAATCCTATACCCGGTCGAAACTCGCTCATTTCTTTATCGAATTGCACGAAAATTTATGATTTTGAAGCTTATCCCGCGGGCTATTGACGAAAATTAGACCCACCCTCTAAAAACTGTCGGTTCGTTTTTTATTCGAACTTCAATTTTTGGGCACAAAATTGACCCTATCTAGCGAAATAATTGTCGTATCGTCTCCATTTTGATTTCATTCGAAAGATTAAAAAAAATGCGTTCTTTAGAACGTTTCTCCGCTAGCGCCGCGTAACGAGAATCTCGAAAATCTACGTTTAAGCGACTTATAAGCGATTGAAGTTTGAAAAAGTTAAATTTTTTGCTCAACGGTTAAAATCGTTTTACCATTGTTGTTCAAATCAATTTTAAATGCGACATTTCAAGCCAAGGCTTAGCTCGGTAAACCTTAATTGTAACTTTTATAGTTTCAAAATACTATGGTAGTTTTGCGATAACGTTAGTATTTAGTTTAGTGGTAGCCTTGGGTATTTGATTTTAATATAGGGTATCACTTTTGTAGTAGTTGTAAAAGTGAACGTGTCTTTGATCTCTTTGAAAAGTTGTCAGAACGACGGCAGTTGATGGCGATGTTGTGCAAACATATAAGATTTTACAATACAAGATTTTACAAAGATACACATCCAATCGAGGACTGAAATCTTTGAACCTGAATAACTCAATTTTAAGTTTAGAGTTTTTATTTTATTTTATTTATTTATTTATTTATTTATTTATTTATTTTTTTTTTGCGGAATTCCGCACGGGTCACCTAGTCGTACATACTATTTAAGGAAATTGATATCAACATAGATTTGATTAAATTTGACTTTGTTGTTAATGAGGATACCTAGTCTACAAAACTCTTTGGCAAAAAGAGACAACTGTGTAAACCATTGGCGATAATTTTATTAAATTTCTAACAACCCATTTTAATGGGATATGTTTCACAGTGGTTTTTGAAGGGTACATCGACACATCAGAGAACACAGAACTAGCAAAATAGAATTAACGATGTCACTTCAGGAGATGTATGGACATCAATGTCAGTAAGGAAATTGGAACGGTAGTTAAACAAGAGGGTTTCCTGTCTAACTTTCATAATAAGAATATGCTGACAAATTCGATAATGATGAAGCTGTTGAAAAACGGGATAAAAAAGCTCCGAGCTTTAGATGATGCTAACGTTGATATTGCGAAAACAACCATCACCAGACAGGAAAATTCTTTGTTAGCAACTATTTGAAAGGACGTAGATCTGGTTGTTTACTTGATAACCAAATCATCAACTGATCGCAACATTCTGCTGATAAAATATTCCTGCAGAATTTAAGATACGCAGCGCATCTCAAAAGAAAGAAGGTTTGTCCAAATGTACCATATATCTAAAATCATAAAACATGTATCTGAGGTATACATCCACAGTTTTTCTTTCCATGAATCCATTGAGACTGTTGGGATTATAAGAATCTGTCATGGTATGGTGTTCCAGCCACAGAAATTTGTCTGAAAGAGTTCCGATACAAATCATTTCATTAAAGTAGCTTCTAACATGAAGACTGATATCTTAATTCCCCCTCACCCCCGAGTGCACCTGTAGCTAGGGGATGACTTTAATGAGGAGCATCGGATTATGAATTGGGAAAGGAGGAATGACCATTGACCTACTCATCGTTTTGAAACTTCCAGAATTGGGTTACTCCTGATGAAATCTTGAAGATAATTTTGACCCGATACCTAAAGTGATGTGACACCGGAAGGTGCACTTGTAGAAAATCATTGTTAAACTACTCTGTTATCATCAACCTATCTAAGAGTTTTTGGAAAGTTACCGACTTATTGCCTTAAATTGACTGAGTTCGTTTGGAAGCTTTCAAAATTCTTTAGCAAGGTTACTGACTGACTTTAGCAGGAAACTTTCCTTATTTTTTCTAGGTATGTTATACTGGCAGAATTTAAGCTCATAACTGCTCATTATTCTCCAGGAACGTTTCGGGCTGTTTTTACAGTGAAACTGTGAAGAGGGAAGTTGTCTTAAAACATCTCAGACAAATTAAAAAAATATTTTCCGGTCATAATAGAATTGTACGAGAAATACCACTACAAAAAATTATTTTTTCTCAGTGAAAAGCGAAAAAATGCTTAGGGCTAATGTTCGATAGATGCTTTCTGATAACTTTAGAAGTGTTTGCGAATCAACAAAACGAAATTTTTTTATTAAACTAAAAAGGAGACAAAAGTTTTGAGACTTATCTGGTAGATTAAGTAAATATTTTGCGGTAATTTTAAAAATGCCTGTGAAACAGCAGAACAAAATTTTGATACTACTTAACTTCAAGAATTTGCAAAGCCGGCCACCTCGTCTAGTGGTCAGCGACGTCTGACCGTGATGCGGTGGCCCCGGGTTCGAGTCCCGGCTGGGGCATGGGCGTACTTTCTCTCTCTCATGTCATTGTCCTTTCTGTGTGTGTGAAAGTGAGTTATGAATGAATGGCCTACCCTATGAACGGGTCCTTATGGCATGTGTGATGAACATAAAATCGGTCTTCCACCTAAAATGGTGCTCTTAAAAACGGAAGCCGTATCATTACCCCATCCTTCATGGACCTGGTCTAGCTCTGCTGACCAACGGGGGCATGTAACAACAACAAGAATTCGCAAAGTGTTCTATTTTGATGCTTTATTTTTACAGAAAGCTTTTTTTTTATTTTACTACTTCAAATGACAGTACAATGACAGACAATGAATGTACTTACCATCTCTACAAAATGTGTTTAGTATTTTTTTCCTTTCTTGATGTGGTATGGTTGTACAACTTTAGCGTAAAGTATTGATAAAACTTTAAATGCAGAGGACTCGGGTAAAATTGGCAAGTGACAGTTGCATGTAAATGAGAAAACGTGGCCTCAAAGATTCCACTAAACATTGAGAAGGTTAAAAGAATGGTTACGTTCACCGCAAAGAAGACTAAAATCTGTGATTCACATCATACACCGGACACAATAATGGTATATGGTTTAAATTTGTCATCAAGGGAAAGCCTCCTTACAAAAAATATTTAGTCCTGAACTGGCTCCTCATCCTACTGCTTTATTTGATGATGATTGAAATAAGAGAGGTTCAAATAAATCTGCACTTAGGTCAAAACTTAAAGCAGTTTTCAGGATAGGCGATAAGAGTCGTCCAGAAATTATCATTCTTGGTGAATGTGCAGCATTGTGGGCAGTATCTTGACCCGCAACGCCAGCTGCGTGAGTGATTGTATTGATGACATACAAACCATTAAAGCGGTACATAATCTGTTCGAGAGACACCATAAATTTAGTACTACATCACAACGTCGAGCCACACAAGAGAAAAAGGTCTATTGTGTTTTTCAACTTAATGAAAACTCACCACTTTCTAAAAGAGACATCGTACTGAAAGTTTTACCAAATAAGACGCAAGTAATTAAATTTGTTGTGAAAAGACTGTGTTCGATCCCCAGGCCAATGCGTAATTGTTACTGTTACCAAGATCCTTTTCCGATTAAATTGGTGTTGGAATTAAACAATCTTTTGTTTCTTATGAAGAAGCTGATATGATTATGATTTACTACTTAGATAAAATCAGTAACCTTTCTACATAATTTAGAAATCTTACAAATAAAAGTCAGTCACTTTACGGCAAGAAATTGTGAACTTTACAAAACTCTTCTGTTCGGCACTTTTCTGGCTTACCAAGAAGCTCCTGGAACAGTTTAACAAATAAGGCCAGTGCTAAGACAGAAATTGCAAGCAAATAGCTGAGCTGCTTATTAGCTCTGCAAATTCTTGCAAAACTACAATATCGAAAGATTACACATACCCTTATTTGGGTGAAGTCAATCTGGACAATCCGTAATCAAGCTGAAGGCGAAACACTAAACAAACACATTGGATATACCTTCCAACTGGTAGCTAATAATACCTTTCACAACAGCGAGAAGTCTGCGTTTATGCAACTTGGATCAATATAGGAAGCTCTCTCGTAAAATAAACTTGTTTCTGCAAGGACATTGGTTTAAACCGGCGAAATCCCGAAACTTAAATTTGAAATGTTTCTAAATATTTTTAGTGTTATTGTTAGGCTAAATCACATCTTTTATGATCTCTGCATATCATTTTAAACATTTATCTTTGTTAAAAAAGTCCATTTTCATGTCCATTACGGTTTAAAAATTGATTAATACCTGAAAATTAAACCTTACAACTTTTTAGGTTGACATTTTGAATTTTATCATTTGGTAAAAATGCTTATTCTTATACTTTTTATAAATATTTATTTTCAATAGAATTGTATACTGACGAAAGAGTACAAGCATTTTTACGTGTAAAATATGTTTCATTGCACGAATCATTGCAGATTTTTTACTCCCCCCTCCGCTTCACAATCTTTATTTCTCCTTCATTCAAACTTATTTCGTGGAAAAACAAGCACCGTGGTCAGGTGTAGCCGTCTCTAGAAACAAAATCCTGTGCATGCTCGTCGCGCTTGCCTGTGGCTTAACGCGCTGTAGAGTTCATAAAAAATGCCGACTTTCAAGAAATTGTAACGCGCTTGCTATACATGCTACAAAAAAGTTGTAGCTATGAAAGTTGGAGGAAATTTGATCTTCTTTAACTTTTGTATTTAACAATTTTTGCTAACTTTTACCATTTCTGACATATACCGAAAAAAACACAAAAACGTCATAATTTTTGTGGTTTTTCGCCCCCCAAATTTCTCCGGGGGTCTTTCGTGTTGGATAACTTGGTTTTTTCATGTTGGCAGGGCACCAATATGTACGAATTAAAAAAATTGAAAGAAATCTTCTAGCCCATTTTTTTGTTAGGTAAGCCCGTTTTTTTCTACCTATTGACTGAAATATTAACTGAAGATTGAAGTAGTTCTGGTAGTGTTTGCGTTGTTACTGAAACCACTCGGAAACCCGGACCCGAGTAGACACACCTACCTAATTTCAGGCAGAATAGATGCGGCCTGGACGTTCTATTATGATGTCATCAAAGACAGCGGCAGCTAGATCCTATAAATGCTTATATCTATATCTATATCTATATCTAATACCTTTAAACTAGCAATTCTTGTATCTAATATCTTTAAACGAGCAATTCTTGTATATATATTTATGTATTTATTTATTTACTTATTTATTTTTCGGATCTCGAAAACGGCTCTAACGATTTCGATAAAATTTTGTATTTAGATAGAGTTTTGGTTTCTGAGTTCATCTACGTCGGCGTTTTTTCTGTAAAAACGCGAGTTTTCACAAAAAACCCCGGTTTTTTTTTTTTTTTTTGTGCCTTCATTGAAAGTTTGAGAAGCTTTTATTTCGCCATTTTATTTGTGATTACTTTCATTGTTACGTTTCCATGGCGACCACGTTTTGTTATAGCAATTGTATTTCATATTTAATCACATCAGCGCAAGTTCAAATTATGGTATTTGGCAACGTTAAATTGTTATTGTTTTTGAAATGTTAAAGCAAGGCTTCACTAGATAACAAACTGTTTCATTTATTCAAAAGCCATGGGATAAAAGCAGTGGTAATCGTCCACCGACATCTATTGAATTTTATGGTAACTTACAGTATATAAAAATCAGATTACTTTACTTTTCAAGTGCGATTTCAAAATTGAGTATAACAGTGTTATAGTTAGTTTTAAAATACTTTTTTTCCTCCTGAAGAGTGTTTAGTAAGCATATTTCAGGTAAAAAATCAATAAATATGAAACTCATTCTTAAAATATTAAGTTTCGAAACAAAATTACATCTAATATCTTTAGACGAGCAATTCTTGTACATATATATTTCGTATCTCGAAAACGGCTCAAATGATTTTGATAAAATTTTGTATTTAGATAAAGTTTTGGATTTTGTAGTCCGATCGGTAAGTCGTCGGACTCGTAACCGGAGGGTCCCGGGCCGATCATATAGAGGAAGCCCAGCTGATCAAAGATCCACAGTCTTCATAGATGGTGGCTGGGGGACGTTAAAAATCTTCGTGGTCAAAAAATCCTTCAAGTGAAACGATACCTCAGGGGGATGCTGGGCCAAGGGTCTGCTCGGCCCTTGGGTCTGTTCAAAAATGAACAGAGCGCTCCTCAAGGCCCCATCCCGGTTAAACCACGAGTTGTGGTATGTACGGGGGGAACCTTGGAGTGTCAAGTGAAGTGAAAGTCAAAACCAACTGGACTAAATGCGTACTGGAGAACAGGGACTCTGCATATATTCTCATCAACCCCTCCAGCGGCTTCGGCGCCAAATGAAATGAAATTGGGTGTGATTTTACGGTGAGCATGGATTAACCCTTTGACGCAGAATTTTTATCAACGTATTTTTCATACTTTGTTCATTACTCTGCATTAATTTACGGTAAAATAAGGGGAAAATATTATATTTAGCATTTTAATAATTTTCTGGTTATGTAATACAGCACAGAACGGTGGTGTCCCTTTCTGCGTAAAAGGTAAAATATTCGTGGGAAATCGGTGTTTCTTTCAGTGGGACACCGGTGTCCCATTTTTGCTTTAAAATGTTAAATAAGGTTGTGTTTTTTAAAACAAATTACGGCTGTTTTAAATGCGTAATTGCAACCAAATGCTAAAAAATGCTTCTCAAGTTTACCGTAAATCAGGGTTACTTGGACCCAGAAGAGGGCTACTTGAGCCCACAGTAAAATGATAAAATCTGGGTTTGGTACTAGCGTTAGAGACTGCAGAGGGCTTCTACCTAGTGGAGAAACGAGGAACTACGTGCAAGTCTTCAACTAGTAGGTACCAAACCTAGATTTTATCATTTTATTGTAGTGGGCTCAAGTAACCCCCTAGGGTCCAAGTAACCCTGATTTACGGTATCTAAATAAGTACTTCGCATTTAAAAAAAAACACGAGTTTATATACCTTTTTTTTTTTTAACCGAGCGGGCTCGGTCCCCAGGTACTATATATTTATATATATATATATATATATATTTATTTATTTATTTTTCGGATCTCGAAAAGGGCTGTAACGATTTCGATAAAATTTTGTATTTAGATAGAGTTTTGGTTTCTGAGTTCATCTACGTCGGCGTTTTTTCTGTAAAAACGCGAGTTTTCACAAAAAACCCCGTTCTTTTTGTGCCTTCATTGAAAGTTTGAGAAGCTTTTATTTCGCCATTTTCTTTATGATTACTTTCATTGTTACTGTTTCCGTGGCGACCACGTTTTGTTATAACAATTGGATTTCATATTTAATCACACCAGCGGGTGACCGAGCTCCGCTCGAGGAAAACAGGTATCGAAGCTAACTCGAAGATTTAAATTTTCAATTGTGATTTATCAAAACAATACATGCCATAAGAAAATTTGTGAAACCATTGGTGAAAAGATAACCGGTTAAAAAGCACCATTGTAAACTATTCTAAACAAAGTTAGAGTTTGGAAAGGGAACTATTCTATACAAAGATTAAGTTTGAAAAGTCATAGGAAATAAAATGTAATTGATAATAAAAAAAAACTATACAATTAAAGAAGTGTTAAGATTGAAGTGTGTTGAAGTTCAATATTTTTGACAAATTTATTTAGAAAAACCAAACCTCGTGATTCCTCGCGGCAAAAAACCCCAGACCCCCCAAGTTTACCGGAGTTAATTAATTCTGGGGCTATTTTCGACTTGACAACCATTCCTCGTATTACCCCTAACGTGTACCAGGGGACCGAGCCCGCTCGGTTAAAAAAAAAGAGGTTTGTAAACTCGTGTTTTTTTCTAAAGTGCGAAGTACTTATTTAGATAAACTTGAAAAGCATTTTTGAGCCTTTGGTTGCAATTACGCATTCAAAACAGCCGTAATTTATTTAAAAAAACACAACCTTATTTAATCCATGCTCACCGTAAAATCACACCTAATTTCATTTCATTTGGCTCCGAAGGCGCGGGAGGATTTGCTGCGAATGGATGCAGTCTCTGTTCTCCAGTACGCATTTGGTTCCAGTTGGTTTTGACTTTCACTTCACTTCACACTCCAGGTCCCCCCCCCCCCGTACATACCACAACTCGCTTTTTAACCGGGATGGGGCCCTGAAGAGTGCTCTGTTCATTTTTAACCAGGCTCAAGGGCCGAGTAAACCCTTGGCCCAGCACACCCCAGAGGTTTCCTTTCACTTGGAGGTTTTTGTGATCACGAACATTTTTAACGTCCCCCAGCAACCATTAATGAAGACGGTGGATCTTTGATCGGCGGCTAAATGATCGACCCGAGACCCTCCGGTTACGAGTCCGACGACTAACCGATTGGACAACCGCGGCCTCAGGCCCCTATATAGACGAGCCGACGCATCAAGATTACCACTTAGGATCCAGCGCGTGTGTGGGGATTGTCTTTTCTGGCCAGTTATCTCTTTTTGGTAATTTTTTACGTAAATTAACAAAGCTTGGCAATGTCCCGAAACTTTGCTCTGGTAACCCTAATTCCTCAACAATGAAAAATGAAAGTGAAAGTTAATAAGTTGGATCCAAAGTGGTGAAACTTAAGCTTGATGCGTCGGCCTGTCTATATAGCGGCTCTACCGCTGCCCATACCCAATTCTAACTTTATTTTGATCGATCTCTTTTAAATTTCAAAAACAATAACAATTCTAACATGTTGCCAAAAATTATTTGCCAAACACCATAAAAACATAAATTTACGCTGATGTGATTAAATATGAAATCCATTGTTAAAACGTGGTTGCTATGAAACAGTATAACAATAAGAGTAATCATAAAGAAAATGGCGTAGTAAGAAATCTTCTCAAACTTTTAATGCATCCTATCTGTAACTCCGAACTTTTCGACCGTAGCGCTTCAAAACCGGCGCCAATCGATTACTCGTGGCCAAAAACCCCAGACCCCCAAGTTTACCGGAGTTTATTAATTCTGGGGCGATTTTCGAATTGGCAAACATCCCTCTTATTATAGTATAGGATCAGCGCAAGTTCAAATTATGGTATTTGTTAACGTTAAATTGTTATTGTTTTTGAAATGTTAAAGCAAGGCTTCACTAGATAACAAGCTGTTTCATTTATTCAAAAGCCATGGGATAAAAGCAGTGGTAATTGTCCACCGACATCTATTGAATTTTATGGTAACTTACAATATATAAAAATCAGATTACTTTACTTTTCAAGTGCGATTTCAAAATTGAGTATAAAAGTGTTATAGTTAGTTTTAAAATACTTTTTTTCCTCCTGAAGAGTGTTTAGTAAGATATTTCAGGTAAAAAATCAATAAATATGAAACTCATTCTTAAAATATTAAGTTTCTAAACAAAATTACATCTAATATCTTTAGACGAGCAATTCTTGTATATATATATGTATTTCGGATCTCGAAAACGGCTCAAACAATTTTGATAAAATTGTGTATTTAGATAAAGTTTTGGATTTTGTAGTCCGATCGGTAAGTCGTCGGACTCGTAACCGGAGGGTCCCGGGCCGATCATATAGAGAAAGCCCAGCTCATCAAAGAACCACAGTCTTCATAAATGGTGGCTGGGGGACGTTAAAAATGTTCGTGGTCATAAAATCCTTCAAGTGAAACGATACCTCAGGGGGATGATGGGCCAAGGGTCTGCTCGGCCCTTGAGTCTGTTCAAAAATGAACAGAGCGCTCTTCAAGACCCAATACCGGTTAAACCACGAGTTGTGGTATGTACGGGGAACCTTGGAGTGTCAAGTGAAGTGAAAGTCAAAACCAACTGGACTAAATGCGTACTGGAGAACAGGGACTCTGCATATATTCTCATCAACCCCTCCCGCGCCTTCGGCACCAAATGAAATGAAATTGGGTGTGATTTTACGGTGAGCATAGATTATGACGCAGAATTTTTATCAACGTATTTTTCATACTTTGTTCATTACTCTGCATTAATTTACGGTAAAATAAGAGTAAAATATTATATTTAGAATTTTAATAATTTTCTGGTTATGTAATACAGCACAGAACAGTGGTGTCCCTTTCTGCGTAAAAGGTAAAATATTAATGGGAAATCGGTGTTTCGTTCAGTGGGACACCGGTGTCCCATTTTTGCTTCAAAATGTTAAATTAGGTTGTGTTTTTTAAAACAAATTACGGCTGTTTTAAATGCGTAATTGCAACCAAAGGCTTAAAAATGCTTTTCAAGTTTATCTAAATAAGTACTTCGCATTTTAGAAAAAAACACGAGTTTACAAACCTTTTTTTTTTCTTTTTTTTTACCGAGTGGGCTCGGTCCCCAGGTACTAATACCTTTAAACGAGCAATTCTTGTATATTTATTTATTTTTCGGACCTCGAAAACGGCTCTAACGATTTTGATAAAATTTTGTATTTAGATAGAGTTTTGGTTTCTGAGTTCAGCTACGTCGGTGTTTTTCCTATAAAAACGCGAGTTTTCTCAAAAAAAAACCATTTTTATGTGCCGTCATTAAAAGTTTGAGAAGCTTTCTTTTCACCATTTTCTTTATAATTAATCATTTTGTCACTGTCTCATAGCAACCACGTTTAGTATAACAATGGATTTCATATTTAATCACATTAGCGCGTTTAAATTTTATGGTATTTGGCAACGTTAAATGGTTATTGTGTTTGAAATGTTAAAGCAAGGCTTCACTAGATAAGTGTCTTATACAGGCTGTTTCATTTATTCAAAAGCCATGGAATAAAAGCAGTGGTGATGGTCCACCGACATCTATTGAATTTTATGGTAACTTACATTATATAAAAATCAGATTACTTTTTACTTTTCAAGTGCGATTTCAAAATTGAGTATAAAAGTGTAATAGTTAGTTTTAAAATACTTTTTTTCCTCCTTAAGAGTGTTTAGTAAGATATTTCAGGTAAAAAATTAATAAATATGAAACTCAATTTTCTTAAAATATTAAATTTCGAAACAAAATTACATCCATCTAATCTAATATCTTTAAACCAGCAATTCTTGTATATATATATATATGGGTGATTCTACAAAAATGGGCAAATTTGTGTTCCATACTGATTTCTCTTTTTGTTTCTAATTTAATAAAAAACTATTTTGGGAATTTTTTTATGCGTCTTTTGTTCTATAATTTTCGTTATCAACAATGTCAATATTTAATTATTATTCATTTTAAAAAAAGGATATTCGATTGAAATGTCATCCACATGCCCTGTCCCATAGGTGCAATTTTCACAATCAATGAAATATAGATTTAAAAAAAATAAGTGATTTTTTTTTCAAGAGTTTTTTATTTATAAATATGAATGTGTGTAAAAAGTATGGATATTTTTCTCTGAAATGTTTTATTTCAAAATCTGGCAACACATCTTAAAATAAAGCATGGAACTTTGTTATTCCTGGCTGAGGATTAATTTTGCTGTTCTGCAATTACTTTTTGATAAAAAGCAAGCTAAACTCAACTTTCAAGGCAAGTGTTTTTTATCTTGGTCATTAACATGCCCCACAGAATGCATGTAAAATGTACATGTAAATAAATTTTGATAATGAATAATTCTAAGGCTTACATTTGTGGGTTCTAATTCGAAGTGAAGCCGAAAACTATTCAGATATGACTTTTGGAGAACACAATTACTTGTGATTTGTCATCCGCATGCCCTTTTTCTATTGTCATTCACATGCCCCAATATGAGATACGTGGATGAATCAAAAGCCAAACTATGACAGTACAATGTTGAAAAATTATGTCTAACAGTTTACTGGAAAAAAATTTCATTAATATACCTATTGTGTTCGTGTTATTCACATACTTACTGTGTTATATTCACATACCCATTGTGTCATCCACATGTCCTTTTTATCATTCACATATGCCTTCAAAAAAAATAAAAATCCAAAAATACAATAAAATACAAACATTTAAGCTCTGCTGATATTCTATTTTAATTATGTAACTTATCAAGTGCTTTGCTGATTTTTTTCAGATTTTTAATTTTAAATTAATTTTTTGAACTCTACATGTTAGAAATATTCCCATTTTTGTAGAATCACCCATATACAGGGTGTTCCGTAACAAATTGTACAAACTTTGAGGGGAGTTAGAGGGGATGATATCAAGCAAGAATCACCTAGGAACATAGGTTCGGAAAAGCATAGTTGACGAGCTACATATTCACAAAGTTGTCAAATTGTGTCAGAATGGCTCGTTATTACGACGGTTTTTTATTATCATTTCGATGCATTTTTTGAGCAATAGGCAGCAACATTTTAACAACCGCTTTAACCTTTCTTAAAAATTAATATTGTTCAATGAGACACAAGATTGGGATCATCCGAAATGTTTATTGGTCAAAGACATTACACGTTTGATGTAAATAATGTTAGAAAATGTCATAAATTATGTTCAAAATTTCCGCCATTGTTAGCGAAACATGCGTTACACCGTCGGGCCATAGACTGGCGAACTCTTTCAAATACACCCGGATTTTCTTTGATTCTTGCAACAAGATCCATTTCTGAATCCACAGGAGTTGAGTACACAGCACTTTTCAAAGCACCCCAAAGAAAGAAATCGAGACTGTTTAAATCAGGAGAGCGTGGTGGCCAGGGAACTGATCCACCACGACCAATCCATCGGTGACCAAACGCACGATTCAGATGTTCCCGAACAGGTGTTCCATAATAAGGAGGTCATCATGTTGAAACCACATATGGCGTCTGACATGTTGTGGCACAGAGTTAAGTAATGTTGGTAGAAGTTGATGAGATAGTGTTGAGATCTCAATGGAGATGGCAACAAATAAGGTCCAATTAAGACGTCACCAACCAAACCAGCCCAAACATTTACTGAAAAACGATGTTGAGCAGCCTGTAATCTTACGCCATGGGGATTCTCATCAGCCCATAAATGAGCATTGTGAGAATTGAACATCCCATCTCACGTAAAGTATGCTTCATCCGTCATTAAAACGCAGGATGAAAAATTTACATCTTGGCTACATTGATTGAGATACCAGTGTGCAAAACGTTCATGAATAAGATAATCTTCGGGGAGCAGTAACTGTACGCGTTGTAGATGATAGGGATTTAAGCGTGCACGTAGCAAAGAACGATGAACAGACGTCGTAGATCCTCCAACAGCAGTAGCTACGGCTCGTACGCTGGTACTCGGATTTCTTCTAACGTTACGCAATACGTGTTCTTCCATTCTTAGACTATGACTATGTAGTGACCTGACGTGATCTATGATCTCGTAGGGACCCATATTGACACAAATTGAGATGCAAATTATTGAACATTCGATGATCCGGTGTTTCTCTCTACAAATATCTTTCCCGATACAGCCTCTGAGCCGCTCTTCCATTTCCGTTTGCCAAACTATAAATAAGGTGCATATCTGCAAGCTCCGCATCCGTGAAACGTTCCATGCTTCTCTGTGGGCGCTTGCAGCTAAAATGACTACTGAGAGAGAGCACTGTGCTTCTGTGAACAACGCCGCCTAGCGTCTAATGAAGGCATTCCTGACTACGGATTTTTCTCCAATTTTGATTGCTTGTGATGTCCCCTACCTCCCCTCAAACTCTTACTTCCCCTTGTCTCCTAACCCCCCTGGGGTGTCCCTTAAATATTGGGACAAAGTTTAAGGGTTGTTAGAGGGGACGATAATTTGAAGCAAATCGCATGGGAACATAGGGTCGCAAAAGCGATGCTCAAGTACTACAGACACACAAAACCTGTAGTCACTAGTTTAATATCCAACAAAGGTTTTGCATAATATTAAATATTTTTAAGAAAGGTTAAAGCGGCTGTGGAAATTTTGTTGCCTGTTGCCCAAAAAAATGCACCGAAATGATAATCACCAACCGTCGTAATAACGAACCATTCTGACACAATTTGACAACTTTGTAAATATGTAGCTCGTCAACTATGCGTTTCTGAACCTATGTTCCTAGGTGATTCTTGCTTGTTATCATCCCCTCTAACTCCCCTCAAAGTTTGTACACTTTGTAACGGAACACCCTGTATATATATTTCGGATCTCGAAAACGGCTCTAACGATTTTGATAAAATTTTGTATTTAGATAAAGTTTTGGTTTCTGAGTACATCGGCGTTTTTTCTGTAAAAACGCGAGTTTTCACAAAAAAAAAAAAAAAAAAAACCGTTTTTTGTGCCTTCATTAAAAGTTTGACGTGCTTTCTTTCGCCATTTTCTATATGATTACTCTTATTGTTACTGTTTCATAGCGGCCACGTTTTATTGCAACAATAGATTTCATACGAGGCGCGTTCAAAAAGTAAGGGCCGTTTGCTTGTATTTAAATAATGGCGCTTCGAAGCACAGTTTTACTACTGCTGGGCCATTAACTGACTCATTGTGAAGCTACAGCGCCATTTATTTCATTTCTGAAGTCGTATTGTTGTCCGTGAATGCAAAGAACAATGGCCACGAAAATGGTTGATCCCGCCAACTGTGAATTGCATTCTGTGACAAATTAAGGCTTGCTATCCAAAACAAACGCCGTGGGAAACTGTCATCAGGCATAATCTTCCTCCCCGATAACGTGCATCCTCACACTGCTGCCAAAACCAAGGAGAAAATTTAAGATTTTCGTAGAGAACTTTTTGACCACCCACCGTACAGTCCCGATCTTGCACCTAGCGACTACTTCCTCTTACATTTTAAACAGCGGCTAGGTAGACAACGTTTTGAAACCGAAGAGGGACTCAAAAACGCTTGTCAACTGGTTCAACTCACAGGCGGCCAGTTTCTACGCAGAGGGGTTAAAGAAGCTGATGCTGCGGTACGAAAAATGCTTAGAAGTGAACGGCGATGATGTAGAGAATTAAAGTAAGTTTGTACCTAACTAAATATGACATTATTTTTTTTTTCTTATGAGTATATTTTTTTCTGTGACCAAACGGCCCTTACTTTTTGAACGCGCCTCGTATTTAATCACATCAGCGTAAATTTAAATTTTTATGGTATTTGGCAAACGAGTTTTGGCAACATGTTAGAATTATTATTGTTTTTGAAATTTAAAAGAGATCGATCAAAATAAAGTTAGAATTGGGTGTGGGCCGCGGTAGTCCGATCGGTTAGTCGTCGGACTCGTAACCGGAGGGTCCCGGGCCGTTCATATAGAGGGAGCCGAGCCGATCAAAGATCCACCGTCTTCATTAATGGTGGCTTGGGGACGTTAAAAATGTTCGTGGTCATAAAATCCTCCAAGTGAAACGATACCTCTGGGGGATGCTGGGCTAAGGGTTTGCTCGACCCTTGTGCCAACTGGAACCAAGTGCGTACTGGAGAACAGGGACTCTGCATCCATTCTCATCAACCCCTCTCGCGGCTTCGGCGCCAAATGAAATGAAATTGGGTGTGATTTTACGGTGAGCATGGATTAAATAAGGTTGTGTTTTTTAAAACAAATTACGACTGTTTTAAATGCGTAATTGCAACCAAAGGCTTAAAAATGCTTTTCAAGTTTATCCAAACAAGTACTTCGCATTTTAGCAAAATACACAATTTTTTTTTAACCGAGCGAGCTCGGTCCCCTGGTACTCTGTGTTAACACTTGACGACCGATTTTCATGAAAAACTAGAGAAAACAATTTAAAATCAATTTATAGCTTTTTTACTTTTCATTTTCAGCTACCAACACTTAAACATTAAAAAAAAAAGGTATTAACGCTTTTATTTGTGCGAGAAAATAAATTGTGCTCCTTTATACTGCTTCTGGCATGCCAAAATATACAAATGTATTACAAACCAGTAAAACGTCCTGCTCCTCCAAGCGATTTGGAAAAAAATTAAATTCAGTTGAAATATATGTGAATGAGATGAAATACGAAAAGTCAGTCATGTTATAGCATCCGAGAAAACCAGCAACCCGTCTTAAATTTGCGAAAAAAAACCCTTCACTGCACGGTGTGCCAGATCTGGCACAAACCAAATAAACCCTCCTATATTCCTATGATTTTTAAATGCAGTTAAACTGAGCTTTGTGCCCCTTCTGGAACATTGTTATAACAGTTTAGTGTGACTTTTATGCACTAGTTAGTTGCACTAGTCTAGGTATTACAGTTCTTGCTTTTGAAAGAAAGAGTGTCTGCATTTCCGTTAGAAGTGTGCTTAGTCATTATTTCCTTTGTTCTAAAAATGTTTAAATATACTTAGTGGAAAGTTTGTTTATACCACTTATGGTACAAAACACATTGTAGATTATTACACTTATCGGTATACAAAGCATATGCTATGTGCTTTGTGCCATATATAGAGTAAACAATTAAAACATCATTTTTGGTGCACATTTTTAAGATTAATTTTTTTCTTCATTTTTCCTGAACTCAGGGCTATTTAAATAGTAACAAATGATTTCTTTCATGAAAATATAAAAAATCGTGCAGTGAAGATTTAAGTTTGAAAGAATTTCAGGAGGTTACCTCAACATTACTTTCGGGAAAACATTTCTAAAAGTGTGATGTTTCCTTTCGATCTTGATAGTTTTTCCGTGGAAGAGCTCCGTCCTTCTTCTAATATCACCAAAGATTAAAATGCGTTTTGCGGAGTTTTGGGGTAAATTTTGGCATGCATTATTTACTTCGAACCTATAACTATACATTAATATTTTTTAATTAGAAACTTTTCTTACTGTTTATGTATTTAACCTTTTTGAAAAAAGAACTTGACGCAGAACTTTGAAAGAAGATCGATAAAGACGTTACTTAAAATAAGAAAAAATCTCTAGAGGGGGCAGCACATTAGGTCTTTGCACGTGAGTGGCCGACACCCTATAGGATCGTCTTTGATAGTAAAACAACTGTCGATAAAGCTCATTAATAAATAAATCGATTAATTTATTATGTTTTATACTGTACTGGCTTGGGTAGTAAGTATTCAAAACTGAACTGATGCTACTCTATTAATAATATTTCCTAAGGGTTCATTGTTGTTGCACGTTTTGAGTTAAAGCTCATCCAATACTACGGTAATATTTGTTTCCTTCTTTCAACCTTTTTCAAAGAGTAACTCATTAAAAAGATAGTTTTTAGCTACGCATTTGGAAGAAACAATACAAGCGAGTTGAATTAAGCAAATAATTGCGTGAGTTAAGGGCAAATTTCAGGCCCGTCATTTGTGAGGGGGGGGGGGGCTGACCCCCTGACTTTGAGAAATCAATGTATTTACATACAAGTGGACGTGGTTTTTGCTGATTTTCGATGAAATTGCATTGAATTTTTACCCTTTGCCCCCCCCCCCCCGAAGAACTTGAAATGACGTCCCCGGCGGCAAAATTGTTATAATAAAAGTAGGAAAATCTTTTAAGTGCATGCAACTTGTTGTTGTTGTAGTATGTCTGATAGGCTGGTATCTATTGTGAGCTGCAGCATTATTTCCAACGTATCGTCATTTGGTGAGGAGTCCGACTTCCACAGTACACGCATGCCATAGGGACCCGTTTATAGGATAGGCAACCACTCACAGCACAACACATTCACGTTAACCCTTTAACTGTCAAGTTATTTTGATGATTTGTGTGCACAAATAGTCAAAATTTTTTATTGCAAAAATCAAATGTTTAGTACAAAATGAAATATACTTAGAAGTTAAAAATTTATATTTTGAAGCACATGGGTAAAATATTTTAAGTTTTGCAGCCACTGCATATTTGCTTGAGGCGGCTGCCACTCAACATAGCAGTTGTAAAGTTCGCTTCTAGTGGAGCATTATTTTCTAAAAATGAAAAAAAAAAAAATATTTTCTAAAAAATAAATAAATGAAAAAAAAAAAAAAAATAAAAGTGAATACCTTTCAGTAATTCAATCTTGTGTGGTATAACTGGAAACACTTTTCCAAACACAAACCCGAGAAACAGTCGGGGTTTGACAAAGAGATGAAGCCGAAATAAACGTCTCCCGATATATATTCGGTTATAACAATACGATGCACTCAAAAAAAAAAAAAAAAAAAAAATTACCACGAGTAATACTCGGGCGTGACATTTTCTAACACCAGTGCTGTGCCCGAGATTATCTCGGGCATGACAGTTAAAAGGTTAACAAAAGGGCAATTACAGGAGCGAGAAAGTGCATCCGTGCCCGAATCGGGATTCAAACCCGCACCCTCATCAGTTATCATCCTAGTCAGATAAGTCTGACGCGAGACAAAGCGGTTGGCTAGAGAATTCATTGTGAGACGGGCAAATGAAATCTCTGCAACACCTCCTGCCCGACGCCAAATAAAATGTTGATGCTTACATTTTAAACAGTAACTTTTCCAGATTAATCTTGCCAGCAAAATTTTATTTCATTTCATATTGTTTTCCTCCTTACTTCCAGTGTCTACCACACTCTTGGTACTTGGCTGCGGAATTCCAACTCTATGTGTTTTCGTGGGGAATCATTCAAACTCTTTGCAGGTATGTGGGTGTTATAAATTTCTTTTCCAGACAAACTTCTACAAAACTTTTAAATCAAGGTCCTATACAGAGTAGGAGAAAAGTGAAATAAAGGGCTTATCTCGTATTTTTCTTTAGAAAATAACTTGTTAAATAATAGGACTATTTCGCACTATAGAACATAGTGTATCTGAATATTTCACTGAAAGAGCACTCACGGACACAAGACAACCCGAACGAACGTCTGTTTATACAAGAACGTATGCTTAACTGATCTCGTGCTGCCGTCGACAAACAGAAAATTAAAATTGAAAATCACAAATAATGATACGATGTAATATCAATATATTAACCCATTTATGCCCAGTAGCCTAAAAACGGGACGCTTTTTAGTTACTGCATTCAAAAACCTGTAATGGGTACATCACTTTACTAAAGCTGTTTTTCACAAGTTAAATAGTCCTTCTTCTTGAGAAAACCGATTAGAGCCACTATGTGAACATCAGAGTTTATTTATTGACAGCTATTTTAAGACAAATCTGTCAAGCAATGATCCAGCATGGATAGCCACAGAAAGTAAGTTTTTTTTTTTGCGATCTTATTTTTCATAAAATTAAACTATTTTGAAATTATTTGCTTAAAATGGATCAGAGATACCTTCTGTAATGTTACTTTGCAAAAGTAAAGTCAAGTAAGGTCGTATTTTGCTCACATATCTGCAAAATATCCCATAAACAGGACGTTAAAAAACTTAATAAATATGGCAACGGCGAACTATTTTAAGCCTAAAATGTATATAAACCATCCCAAGTAACAGTTTTAAGCAGATAAAAATTGAAAAAAATTGTTTAAGAAAACTTGGGCATAAATGGGTTAAGACGCGATCTATTTTATCTTTCGTTGAAGTTATTTCGCTAAGCAAAACAATGGTTTTCAATTCAACAAAATAAAATATTCCAATGAAATATATTTAAAACTAGCTGCGTGGCCCGGCTCTTCCCGGTATACCTTGAGAATAAAATTTATGTCAAGTAACGCGTGTCTATAGAAGTCCCGATAAGATCAAAGTCGACATTTTGCGCAGTACGAAAAATGAATCAATCGCCAAAAAAGTTTTAAATCCCCGCTACAGAAAAAGCAAAAGCAAGAATTTTATTTGTTTATGTTCAAGAACAAAATGGCAACACCTTTTTGTTATCAATAATTTATTTCACACTATTTAATTTCCTTCACGCTCGTGCAGACGATTTTTATAAATTCAATTTAAAATGGATATTTCCAAGTTTTTAAACGTTCGTATCTTTGTTCAGAGTGGAGATAGCGATAAGTGGTTTTGAAAACCCCTGAAAGGAAACTTTCCTTCCAGGTATTTTTTGCGTTCTTTCGAATGAGACCAATATCGAGAAGATCTGATAAGTATTTCACTAGATAGAGCCATTTTGAAGTCCTTTATTCGAAATTCGAACGGATCGGTACTTTTTTTCTCGCTCAAAAACCACCCTATAATCCTTTCCGGGTGCGGGTCAATCCATTTGAAATCACCCAATATGAATAAAATTTGTTGCCCAACATTTTTAATTTTCTTGATTCTTTTATCATGGATTACCTATGGGTAGACATGAACAAAACTGCAATTGAAAAAAATTTACTTGCTATATTTTTTATTTGGCAGCCATTTCAAAATGGCGATTTGGCAAATTTGATAGAAAAACAGGGTTTGCCAAAATTTTTACTGCTAAGTCGTTTTTAAAGATATCAAACTAATTTAAAAACCAGTGTGTTCAGCATAAAATTACCTTAAAATACACCTTCTTTAAGTTTCCCTATCATGTAAGAAAGTTGGTCAAAATATTTCTCGAAAAACTAGGAAAAAACGTAGAAATTGGTAATTTTTCAGACCATAAATTTTTATGAAGGAAGAGAGACTCAGCAATATTATTTTATTTCTGTGTTTGAGTACTTATAATACTACCGGCAGCATAAGTTTTAGTCTTTAGAATGAACTCCTTTTTGTTCTATAAGTCTTCAAAAATGGCGGAAAACGCGAAAATGCCAATTTTTGTAGGTCAATATCTGAAAAGGGACTGAATGAAAAACATTGAAAATTGTATAAAATGTTCTTAATACTAATAAGAATATCTCACAAAAAAAATTATGACGGAGACTCAACTGCGTTTTGAGTTATAGAGCTGCGAATTTCAACAAAAACGCTACCTTTTCAATACATTCGTGCAGTGCTAAATTAGCAACTAAGGCTTAAAATTATCTTAACTGACAAAGTTAAATAATGCTGAAATTTATAAGTTAACAATGCATTTTTAATTTCATCTTTTTTTAAAAAATAATCGACTGTAGCACTAGTGCTACCGTAAAATGAACTACCGTTCCTGAACTTACCCATATGTTTTATGCACTACAATAGTGTAAACTATTACACACATTAATGTTTGTTAAATATAATTTTGAAGTTCAACTCTTAAATACTTGCTTGCTGTATTTTTGGTTAGAGTTGAATAAACATGATATTTCATTGCACAGTTTATCAATTATGTTGTGTGTTCTTCCAGAAAACGTTGTGAGTTCCAATGAAGTAACTTACGTACTATACAGGGTGCGGCAGAAAAACCCGGACAAAGATTTATTGTGATAATTTTATTAAATAAAAGAAATTTAGCAAAACAACAATTAATAATGTTAACATAGACTTCTTACAATAATATACTCAGCCGGTTTCGAAGTGGCCTCCTTCAGCGGTAATACACAGATCCAAACGTAACTTGAAAATTTCAGCAATGGGCCGCAGCTCTTCCAGCGACAATCGGGCTCATTCTCAAAGAAGCGACTGCTTCAGCGACTCCATGCTTTTGCGAGACTTAGCACAGGCCCTGGCCTCCAAAATGGACCGCACACTGTAATCCATGGGATTCAGATCCGGCGTGTAGGGGGCATTCCGTAGAGGAGATAAATTCTGAAAATGGGTCCGGCACAAGTTCTGAGTCGTTGTTGTCCTGTGAGACGGTGCTGAGTCCTTCTGAAACATCTAATCCTCATCACCAAAGTGCTGCTAGGCTCACAGAAGTACAACGGCCAGAAGAATGTTGCGGCGATACACTTCTTGGTTGATTTTGACCCCTTAATCCACAAAAACAAGAGGAGTCTTGCCGCTATCGCAAATTCCTCCCCAGACTATCCCCGATTGTAGATTTTGGTGGTGTTCGACGATGGCCGATGTGCCAGGAGCTTCAGTGAACCAGATTCTGTCGTTTTAGTGGTTATGCGCCTGTTCGACAGTGAACAGCTTCTCATCTGTGAAGAGGATGTGCTTCCACCGCTCAACTGCGGCCTGACGTCTGAGCTGGCGACATGTTTGAAGTCTCACGCGCTTGTTCTCTTCAGGGAGAAGTTGCATAATTTGGAGCTTGTACGGCTTTAGTTTGAGTTCTTGTTTAGCTATTCGCCGAACTGATCGGTCGCTGATTCGATTTCACAAGCGATTTTTTGAATGGAGATCCTCGAACTTCGCTGAACTCGCTTCTTGATGAGCCTACGGTTGGAAAATGTGTTCTCCGTCCGTTTTCTTCTGCTTCCTGGACGGCGTAAGTCATGATCAAGCTCTTTGTACCGCTAATTGCATCGGAAACAGTCTGTCGAGGAATTTTGAGCAAACGAATTGACGTTTACCAGCTCGAAACAGTATAAAAATAGCAACGCATCTTTCTTTCATTCTGAAAACAAAAAAACAATGATGAATACAAAATCGACACTGCGCTCCTCAATGCAGGAAAATATATATAATCTTTAAAAAAAAAATAATTAGCTGTATACGGTAAAACATGTTGGTGTCGAACGTGACAAACTTTGTCCGAGTTTTTTTGCCGCACCCTGTATTTTCTTTCCGGGTACCCACGCAGTATCATTTTTTGACAGTTGAAAGGCAGTTTTTGGTCCAGAAGGATGAAAGAAATGTACCAAAATATCATTGTTAGCTTCACTTTTGTCTTCAACTTTCCCATCCACCACTTCTCATCGTATATACAGGCAACAAAGTCATTATTTGTGAATGACGACACATATGTATTGAATAGTATTGAAGTCTGATGATGATCAAAGCTCTCGCCTGTGGAAGTAACAAAGCACCTGATTTGATTGTTATTTAAGGAAACATATCTGTGATAACCTCTTGTACCTTTCACTGTTAAACAACATGTATCTATGTTTCTTCAGATGTAACTGAGAGAATAGAAAACACACTGACTGAAAGATTTGAATATTGTTTAACAGTGAAAGATACAAGGTTATCACAGATATGTTCCCTTAAATAACAATTAATCAGGTGCTTTGTTACTTCCAGACTTGAGCTTTGATGATCATCAGACTTCAATACAATTTACAAATGTGTCGTTATTCCCAAATAATGACTTTGTTGCCTGTACATACGATGAGAAGTGGTGGATGGGAAAAGTTGAAGACAAAAGTGAAGCTAACAATGATATTTTGGTGCATTTCTTTCATCCCTCTGGACCAAAAACTGGCTTTCAACTGTCAAAAAATGATACTGCGTGGGTACCCGCAGAGAAAATAGTATGTGAAGTGACTTCATTGGAACTCACAACGTTTTCTGGAAGAACACACAACATAACTGATAAACTGTGCAATGAAATATCATGTTTATTCAACTCTTTAACTAAAAATACAGCTGGCAAGTAGTTAAGAGTTGAACACAAAAGTATATACCCTAAAATCCCGAAAGTAACCCCCCTCCCCTTTTTTGGAAAAAAGTGAAATTTCTCTTATCCTGAATACACTGTATAAAAAATCTCGATTATAACCCCCCCACCTGAAATTTATCAATTTAGTTTTGAAAATAGGGGGGGGGGGTATTTTCAGGATTTTACATAACATAATGTGTGTAATAGTTTACACTATTGTAGTGCATAAAACATATGGGTAAGTTCAAGAACGTTCGTTCGTTTTACGGTAGTACTAGTACTACTATCGATTATTTTTTTTTAATCTGGTATGGACCCCACACTACTTCCTTTTACGTGTAAATTTCTTAGTAGTTGCCTTAAGTGTTAAAAAAAGTGCTCGGAGTGAGCAAGGTAACAGTTCAAATATTTACTCCCCTAATCTGCCACGAAACAATGCAAAAAAATTTTTACAATGGTTAATTTTCTAAATATTGCTGATTTTAATATCACACAGTGATTTTTTTGCAAAATATCGCCAATAGCGTCAAGTTGAACTCAAATTCAAAAAATAACTTTTTCACCAAATTTGTTGCCAAGTTGGCGTCAAACACTTGGCGACATATCGCCAAGTGGTCGTGCCAATTCATATCACTTGAGTCTGCATTGAAATTAACACTGATTTACCCCAAAATAGGGGTAAAACACCCCCTTGGGAACATTCAAATGCAACTACAAGGGGAGGTGCACAACTAGACCATCCTCAGAGCCTACATACCAAGCTAGAAGCTTCTACAGCATATAGTTTTTGAGGTATGCGACACACATACGCACACACATATGCACATACATACATACTAGGGTGTATCGAAAAAAACTTTTTTTCGAAATTCAATTTACGAAGTTGATAAAAAGTTGCCCATACCTACCTACATATTCCACAAAAAATTTCAGTCTAATCAGAAATTGTTTAGGTGTTCCGCACGAGGCTTGAAGTTTGTGAATTTCTTCAAAAATATGCTTTTTTCTCCTATTTTTTTTTAATATTAAGAATAAATGTTAAAAATAATTCAAGTTGAAAAATGTACACCGCAAAGTCGGAGGACAAAATTGGGTTTGAAAAAAAGTATATTAAACAACATTTAAATCTCCCACATTTATTCTGAGCTTACGTAATTTTCACCAAAACTAGCATTTTACAAGGCCATGCGACTTGGTTAAAAACTTGTTTATGAATGTGGAATCTAACTGAATTATCACTTGAAACTGGGATTCATCTGTGATTTATGTGAAGTAAAAAGTAAAATAATATAAACTATAAACAGAATTTAAGCCCCTCGCCACACAGTGCCCGCGTTCTATCGGGGCCCCCGTGATGGTAAACGAAATACAGCTCCACTAGCGTAGCTGCTTTAGGATGGCAGAATAACATATCTTTGGTTGAGGAAACAAACTCTAAATATTTCGGACATGGTGCTCCAGTAAATGGCCCAGGAAAAGAAATTGTAGCTTCAGTTTCACGATTTATGGAAAAAAAAAAAGTTTTATTGATAAAGAACATAAAAGCTATCGGTTGGGATGGCACATCAGTTAACACTGGAAAATCAAATGATGCTATTATACTTCCAGAAAAGTCTTTAGAACCCTCACTACAGGCCGTGGTATGTTTTCTTCATTTAATGAATTAGGCAGGGATTCAAGTGAAACAGCATTGCGATCGCTTCGAATTGCAATCGCTACTGGAAGTGAATTACATTATCATCAACTTAAATTGGCATGACGTCACTACGGGTGGAGCCAATAAGAGCTCACAAGTACTCAGCAATCTCCTCTTATTCGCCAAGTAGGCTGTGACGTTTTATCTAGCTCGTTTTTCATAGGCAAACGTCACGCTGACGTCACGATGTTTTTATCAAGAAACGTTCTAATGTAATTCATTTCCAGTCGCAATTGTAATTTGCGATTACCTGTTTCACTTGAATCCCTGCCTTAACCTTTAGTGGTTAGAGAGTTAGCGGTGGCTCTTGATAGGCCGACTACTGGACAAAATTCTTTTAGTTGACCTATTGGAGAATTCTAACAATATTGCTAAGATCTACCAGTCATGAACTTTAAGAAAATAGATCGCATTTTACCAGAAGTTGATGTCAACCCAGGTAGCACAAATAACTTTTTATAAACGTTTTTAACTAACGTTTTATAAACGTTTTTAAGCGGTTGTTACAACGTTAATAACTATTTTACAACCTTTAAAAAACGAAGTGTGCTACTTGGGAAAGAATTGAGTCAAAAATACTTATGGGATGTGTCAAAAGCTGTAATGTCTGGCAAATGTTCTCAAAATGTAGCAGAAAGGAACCCTGCAAGCTTTTCCCATGCAAGATGAGTTCTTTACAATGTGGAATGGAAAACATTTTGGAGATTTGAATCCAAATACTTGTTGCAATCTATAATCTTAAAAAAATGCTTAAATGCATGAATAATTTTATGCTGAGATTTGATTGTGAAAAAGCAGAGAGCATAAACCTTTATTATAAATTATGCTAGTTTGTTTAACTCTGAACTTGGATGCCTTGGACCTGCGATGTATATAGCCTCAAAACTTTGCCATCGTGAGCCCTCTTGCATGGGAAAAGTTTGCAGGGTTCCTTTGTGCTAAATTTTAAGTTTATTTTATTATTTTTAATGGCGCAAAAGCCTTTATAGACTATACTGCGCCACTAAATTTTAAGAATATTTGCCAGACATTACAGCTTTTGACACATCCCATAAGTATTTTTGTCTCAATTCTTTGACGTCAACTTCTGGTAAAAAGCGTTCTATTTTCTTAAAGTTCATGATTGGTAAATCTTACCAATAGTGTTAGAATTCTCCAGTAGTTCAACTTAAAGAATTTTGTCCAGTAGTCGGTTTATCAAGAGCCCCCGTTAACTTTCTAAGTGGTAATTCATTAAATGAAGAAAACATACCATGGCTTGTAGTGAGAGTTCTAAAGACTTTTCTGGAAGTCTAATAGCACCATTTGATTTTCCCGTGTTAACTGATAAGCCATCACAACCGATAGTTTTTATGTTCTTTATCAATAAAACTTTTTTTTCTATAAATCGTGAAACTAAAGCTACAATTTCTTTTCTTGGGCCATTTACTGGAGCACCATGTCCGAAATATTTAGAGTATGTTTCCTCAACCAAAGATAGATGTTCTTCTGCCATCCTAAAGCAGCTACGCTAGCGGAGTTGTACTTCGTTTACCATCACGGGGGCCCCGATAGAACGCGGGCACTGTGTGACGAGGGGCTTAGATTCCGCTTATAGTTTATATTATTTTACTTTTTACTCCACATAAATCACAGATGAATCCCAGTTTCAAGTGTTAATTCAGTTAGATTCCACATTCATAAACAAGTTTCCAACCAAGCCGCATGGCCTTGTAAAATGCTAGTTTTGGTGAAAATTACGTAAGTTCAGAATAAATGTGGGAGATTTAAATGTTGTTTAATATACTTTTTTCAAACCCAATTTTGTCCTCCGACTTTGCGGTACACATTTTTCAACTTGAATTATTTTTAACATTTATTCTTAATATTTAAAAAAAAATTTTTAAAAAACCATATTTTTGAAGAAATTCACAAACTTCAGGCCTCGTGCGGAACACCTAAACAATTTCTGATTAGACTGAAATTTTTTGTGGAATATGTGGGTAGGTAGGGGCAACTTTTTATCAACTTAGTAAATTGAATTTCGAAAAAAAGTTTTTTTCGATACACCCTAATACATACAGACGTCACGAGAAAACTCGTCGTAATTAACTCAGGGGTGGTTGAAAAGAATTTTTCGGCTGCTTATATGTTGGTAGGTACATATGAACGTGCTGACAGGTCGAAAAAACTACTGAACATTCATTCGGGGGTGAGCAAAATCAAAATTTAGACTCAAATTTGAGTGATTTTTTTTTTCGCGATCACAATACTTCCTTTACTACGACGTAAAAGGAAGTAAAAAGATGTAATTAAAAATGCATTGTTAACTTATAGATTTCAGCATTATTTAACTTTGTCAGTTAAGATAATTTTAAGCCTTAGTTGCTAATTTAGCACTGCACGAATGTATTGAAAAGGTGGCGTTTTTGTTGACATTCGCAGCTCTATAACTCAAAACTCAGTTGAGTCTCAGTCATATTTTTTTTGTGAGATATTCTTATTAGTATTAAGAACATTTTATGCAATTTTCAATTTTTTTCATTCAGTCCCTTTTCAGATATTGACCTACGAAAATTGGCATTTTCGCGTTTTCCGCCAATTTTGAAGACCCGTAGAAAAAAAAAGGAGTTTATTCTAAAGACTAAAACTTATGCCGCTTGTAGTATTATGAGTACTCAAACACAGAAATAAAATATTATTGCTGAGTCTCTCTTCCTTCATAAAAAATTATGGTCTTAAAAATTACCAATTTCTACGTTTTTTCCTAGTTTTTCAAGAAAGAATTTGACCAACTTTCGTACATGATAGGGAAATTTAAAGAAGGTGTATTTAAAGGTAATATGCTGAACACACTGGTTTTTAAATTATTTTGATATCTTTAAATATGACTTAGCAATAAAATTTTTCGCAAACCCTGTTTTTATATCAAATTTGCCAAATCGCCATTTTGAAATGGCTGCCAAATAAAAAATATAGCATGTAATGTTTTTTCAACTGCAGTTTTGTTCATGTCTACCCATTGGTAATCCATGATAAAAGAATCAGGAAAATTAAAAATGTTGAGCAACACTGACTGGGTGATTTGAAATGGATTGACCCGTGCCCGAGTATCTCCCCGCCAAATTTCGTCCAGATCCGACTTAAACTGTGGATTTGTATAAGGTACGCACATACATATAAACATACTAGCAAAAATACCCGGCATTGCCTTGGTCAACAACAGAAACAATTTGTATATTCACCTTTGTTTTTTTTTTCCTAATCTGAAAGAACTCATAACACACGGCTTTGACGATTCTTAAAATGTCGCCAAATTGTAGCGGAACTGTTTTGGGATACCTAGGATAATTTTTCTCCCCTCCTTACTTTACGAAAATACATTAAGTATTATTATGTCATTAATTTTTGTCACAGAGAAATAGTTATCAAATGCTGAGATACTATTGCTGACCATAAAATGACGTTAAAAGTTTTTGTCCTAAATGATTTCGAAATTAATAAGGAACATTTAGCAGTTATTTGTGCAAAAATGCAAATTAATGGTAATTTTAGTCAAGTTTGAGGGTTTTATTAATTTAGTATGTGAATTGCTTTACTTTTTGACACAATTAAAAAAAAATTAATGAATACATATGGAATCGGAAAACAAAAGAAAAAAAACTGAACTTTTCAAATGTGGGAGTATTATATTGATGATTGAGATTTTGCCGCAGTCGATAAAATCAGACAATAATCGTTTTATTTTGGTTACGTCGTGTAAAAAGTAATGTATTTTTACGTAGTCTTTGGCACAAAGACTGGCGTCAGTTGAAAAAATAGCCGAGAATCTCAGTTATTAAAATCTTGCAGCAAATTTGAAAAAAAAATCCTGTTTGATCGGATACTAAGAAACTGCCCTATTGTAAGTTCCTCGAGAAAGTGACCAATCAACGCAAATAACTTTAAGATATGCCGTTAAGTTGTATTTAAAGCTCCATCAAATTGGAAAATAATGTACCTAATCCATTTTTTCTTTGCTAATTTCCTCTAGCGGTTACGTTACCGATACTCTAAAACACATATTTACAAAACTCGAGAAAATAATTGACGCAGTGAACAATCTACTAATAAAGGAATACAATTTATTCTGAAAAATAATATTTGCACGTTTCAAAGCACAATACAAAACACATTGCTTAAGGATAAATATTCTACTTACAACAAAGACTACAAAATATTTTAAACACAAATCATAATAAGCTAGTTAGAGAGTGGGTGCGCGAGCGTTTCCAATGTCTACGTAAAAGCCTGGATATTAACCATGAAGCTGGAAAAAAAATATTTTTGATGTGACTTGAGAAAAGCCTTGAACATTTAATGCGAAAAGCGAAAATGATACACGCAATTCTAGCTACTGACAGAGAGTTGAGATGATGCACTAAATACTGAATTAGTTTGTTGAAAGCCTTCGTGGATTTATGCGAAAAATGTACCTTAAATTGGAATGAAAAAAGCGCTACCAATCGAACTTTTTCGAATATCGTTATAAATTATAGCCTATGTGTTATCCTGATGTATATGCTACCTTATGTTAAGGTAAAAGTTTCATTAAAATCCATTCAGTAGTTTTTGCGTGAAAGAGGAACATCTATCCATCCATCCATCCATCCAAACTTTCGCGTTTATAATAGTAGTAAGATGAACGACTAATCGTAAAAAAGCACAAGTTTTCATTTACAAATGCCGTAAATTTTTTTACTAAGCTAACCGTGGAGACTCCTAAATTACAACTTAATCGCTGTTCACCCTAAAAATCCGAAGCCCAAGCTTTTTATTCTAGATTTTTTAAATCGACACGACGGTTAAAACTGTTAAGAAATTAGAATCATATTTACAGTGAGCTATCTGGGAGAGTTCAGTTAAAAGTAAGAGAGAGAAACAATGTTTGGTGCCTCTTTAAAAACTAAGGAAAATGTATAAATATACGTATTGTAAAATGTTAAATTTGTCTTCTTTGATTTTGATTACAATTCATGAATATTAAATTCTAAGATAAGATCTATCAATGAAACATCAAGTGGAGTCTGATGTTCCGTTGTTCCTATAATAATTTCACTGTGAAATAATGAAGATACATTTACTTTTGTCAAGAGTTATTGTTATTATTTTTGTTACTATTATCATTGTTTTGAAATTATGACTTGATCCGGAAAAAGTAAGTTTGTCTTGAGTTACATCAAAAGACCTAGTAAAGAAAACTGTGACCTATACGAGGGTTAAAAACGTGCACTAACTTTGAAAGCGGAATATGATTTTTACTTTGTTAGATTTCTGTTTTAATTAACTCAGCCAAGGTCCTTGATAGATAGTACTCAGGC